>MJUU01033582.1:6143-17805 GCA_002080025.1 Modiolus philippinarum | reverse complement strand
CAGACTATATGCAACAATTCTACAACAAAATTAAATCCCTAAATC
Source organism: Modiolus philippinarum (assembly GCA_002080025.1). Classification (NCBI taxonomy): domain Eukaryota; kingdom Metazoa; phylum Mollusca; class Bivalvia; order Mytilida; family Modiolidae; genus Modiolus; species Modiolus philippinarum. Next base: position 17,760 of record MJUU01033582.1, on the reverse strand, counting down.
CAAAAATGTAGGAGGAGTTTGAGTCACAAGAAAAGTGTGACGGATGGACGGACGGACGGACGGACGGACAGACAGACGGAGGGTATAACATTATCCCCGAACTTTCTGCGAAAGTGCGGGGATAACAGACATATGGACGGAAGGACGGACAAGGGTAACACTATATGCCCCTTCCACATTCGTGGGCGGGGCATAAAAATTAGGAAAATAATACATTTTATACTGCAACCTCTCTATTTGCGTAAGTAAACTATATTGACTGTATAAACATAAGTGATATAAAGTCCCTGAAAATATAACACTTGCTCGATGATGTCAACAATATGCCTAAGTAGAAATTGTTCCATGACGTTGCAAGAATGAATGGAATCATCACAACCTAATGACAACCACTTCACATTTCAAACATAATTTTTACATATAAATTTTATCCAAAACTCGGTTCATTATTGTTGCAGTATAAACAGAATCTCAAAACAGTGAAAATGCTTGCCACAGGCTCACATTTTCCTGCATTTCTATGCTTAATCCTTAAATTGCTTTGATATCAAGTCAGTGTACTGTTATTGTCTATTTTCAGTATTTTCTCTAACAAAATTTCTGTTCCTGTGTTTCCCTTTGCTTCCTATTCAGTCCCTTCTAGTTTTTGTTTTCTCAAAGGCCTGCACATTAATTTTGGTTCCAATATAAATTGTTTTAAAAGCATTAAAGTTACATAAGTTGTCAGTAAGGATATCCTTAATGCTTAAATTTACTGTACATATAGACAGCTTGATATTTTATAATCAGATATTTACATGTATCTTGATATTGAGTTCGACAAGACACCTAAAAACATTTGTGTACATGTATATTGATTGATTGATTGATTGATATTTACACATATTCTGGCAATGAATCAAATACATATCAGCTATATTATGTCTAAAAAAATATTCAAGTACCATCTCCTTTAAACAACTTGTTTAGGCGAAATTAAATTGAGCCTCTTTGATGAACTAAGAAAAGACTAAATGAAATTATCAAAAGAAATATATGGGTCCCTGTGCTTTTAATGGAGATAGAAGACATTAAAAATTTGGCAGGAAATGGATTTCTCTGGATTTTCCCTTAATTCAACAATAGAACTATTTCTTGTCAAAAAGCTAGGAAGTTCTATCAAGAATTTTATAAAATCTTGTCAGGTGTCCTAATTTGACCTATGGAAGATATTCATGAAATAAAAAAGTGGGGGTCCATGTGCAAAATTCTTTAAGCCATTGAACTGGAGAAAACCAGAGAAGTTCTGAAATAGGACACAAATTAAAATGTAATGAGTGAGCCTCCTTAAGAACTACCTGCTTATAATAACACCTTTAGAGGGCATTTAAAATGAGAACTTCAAATCAAGTATTACCTGCTTTTAACAACTTCTTTTGGTGCATTTAAATTGAATTTTGGTTTCTTTGATGGACTAAGAATAGCAAATCTGTTCCTTGGAGACTTGGTATTATTTTCCTTGTCTTCTTTTGGACTTTCACCGACACTGTCTGCGTCTACTAAAGAATCAAAAAATTCAGGTTTCCTTGGCGATTTACTAAATTTCTGGTATTTCTTTGGAGGAGTAGGTTCTTCATTGCTACTGTTGTCTTCTTTGTAAAATTTCCTGGGTGATTTGCTGTATTTGTGGAGTTTCTTTGGAGGACTACTTTCTTCATCACTGCTGCTAAGTTCCTTTTTCCTCTTCTTCATATTTTGTCGTTCGCTTGGTGAATCTAGATATATACCAGATAGCTCTTTATCCGACTTAGCTTCTTCACATTCTTCCACTATTAATAAAAAGAACAAACGTTAGCATAACAAGAGGTGACTGTGGCAAATACAAAAGGATACCTACCACACACCCATTTCCTTAAAATAAACGAAAGCAAAATTATCTCCCCTCCTTGGTGTCGGACAATTATTATTTTCCTTCTTGTGCATCTGCATATAGTGTCCTTCTTTAGTGTAAATTTTCATTTCAATCATTCAAGTGGTTTGAGAGGAGTTGTGCTTACAAAGTAATCTTGGCAGAAGAAATCAATGAAGCAACAGAGAAAAATTATCTCCCCTTTATGGTGTTGGACAATTATATTCCTTCCTGGACAATGCACATCTGCACAAAATGTTTTAAATTTGTGTTAAGTGTCATCAAAATCCTTCATGGTTTAGGTTTCAGAGGAGTTGCACTTACCAAGGTGTGGATGGAAAGACTGACGAATCCTATATACAACTAAAATTAATTTGTGTGTGGTTGTTTGTGTGTGTGTGTGTGTGGGGGGGGGGGGGGGGNGGGGGGGGAATAAAAATAAGAAGAAACTACGTGTATAATGTTCTTTTGTGTGTCCAGATTTTTTGCTACTACTATTCATTCTTCACAAAGTAAATGATGATTTACAGTGTGAGATGACCCATGCGAGATTGATGCTCGCGACCTCGTCTCCCATGGGTGAAGGATCAACAATAAGTGTTCATTTTTGTGATACAATAATCATAACCATGACTAAATGTCATTAAGCATCTGACTTCACAATGTAAGGTACACATAAATTGGGACGACGTTACCTGCACAGTATAGGTTTCCAGATGTTTGTTGTCGTATTTTAAGGAAGAAACAGCTACTTACATTCGATCAAAATCAAAGATTAACTGGACCTTACACGAGACCATATTAAAGATAAGAAATATCTTCCACGAGCGTGAGAAATTCTGTCTTTTCCCCAGTGTAACGAGGGAAAAAGACCTAAAATTTCTCACACATGATCTTTAATTTTAGTAGAGTGTAAGAACCTATTTCTTCCGTAAAATACAACGAACAAACTGAAGGAAAGTAAATGCCTTCTTGCCATTCTTTGTTGAGTTCCCTACTGTAACATCAAATCATTCACAGAGTTTATTATTGTAACAATTATGACGTTGAACAAATTGGAACGTTGGATTGGATGTTTACCCTTGAAAGACAGCATCACGCGACCCCGTCTTCTATGGGCTGTCTTACATGGGGAACAACCATTTACGGAAGAACGTAATATCTTTTTCTCAAGTAAGAAATTCTTCATCTTATTCTCTCGTTTGGCTGTGCTCCACTCGAGAAAAGACAGAATTTCTTACATTCGTGAAAGATACCCCGATCTTTGATCTGCTCTCATGTAAGAAGCTATTAATCTATTTTGCTTGCAATCAGCTGTTAAAAGAAAAGCCCTTTTGAATAATTAGAGAGATAAAAAATCGATCTGATTTGAATGTGATAATTAGAGAGATAAAAAATTCTTCTGATTTGAATGTGAACTTCTTTTTATAAGTTATAAAAACCAGTTTTGGTAAACAAATCTGTGGGAATTCTAACAACAATGTAAAACTCACTTGGTTTATTAANGAAATATAGGTCAAGGTCACATGATTTTGGGTCCGACAGATAGGGTTCGCCGTAAGCTACCTATGGACCAAATATAAAGTTCCTACATCAAAGGCTTCTGTATTAAAACTTGAGTTTACGCCGCCGTCGCCGTCGCCGTCATACTTTGCACGCCTATGTCTCGCTTTCGCGACTTTCGTCGCGGGCGAGACAAAAACCAGTTTTGGTAAACAAATCTGTGCGAATTCTGACAACAATGTAAAACTCACTTGGTTTATTAATGATTTCTGTTTTCAATATGTTATTTTTTATAACTACTTCTTTGCCTTTCAGGTTTGGTCTGTTCTGTACTTCTGTTAATTGAAACTTTGGTCTTATTCTGTAGTTTTTGTTCCATATACTTAACAAATGAAAACTGTCTGGTTTCTTTTTACTCACTTTACTTGGCTAAAAGGTAAAGATGAAGGTACAAGTAAATTGATAGAAATAAAACAATAACAAATAATTCCATTCAAACATGTATCTAATGACAGATGTGTCGAAACAATAAAAGCACAGATTATTGAAGATTTATGCATGTGTTACTTAACAAATAAACTTTCATATACAAATAAAACTAGAGAATGTGTCTATAAGACACGGATGCCCTGCCGACAAATTTTTCATAATAGATAGCCCAAGTCAATTGGGCATAAAAATTAATTCCCGGTCGCTGAATCATGAGGAATTACCTTTACAGATGATTGTTCAATAAACTTTTGTTGAATAATGGAAAGTAAAAAAAATACCATACTATAGGCTTTTAAACATTAAATATTGGTCAAGTTATAAAATCATCCATGAATTATGTAGTATTCACCAATTAAACATCTAGTTGTTTGAAATGGGCCTAATGCAAAAATTTAACAAAGTCATTCAAGCAGAAAATAAACCAAAAGTCACTAAAGCAAAAAAAAAAGTAGGTCAAATTGGCCTTGATTTGAATAGTACTCATCAAGTTGATTTATTTTGATGCAACAACATTGGGATAGCATGTTAAGTAGATGAGAAACAGACTTAAATGCAAAATTTAACAAAAGTCACTCAAGCATAAAATATAGGTCAAAGCAACCTAATAATCAACGATTTGGGTAGTACTCATCAAGGCCATCAATTTACTGAAACATCATTCTGGTATGTGTAGTTGTTGAGAAATGGACTTTAACGCAAAATTTAACAAAAGTCACTCAAGCTTAAAATATAGGTCAAAGCCACCTACCTGTCAATGTTTTGGGTAGTACTCATCAAGGCAATTAATTTGATGAAACATCATATTGTTATAATGCGTAGTTGTTGAGAAATGGACTTAAACACAAAATTTAACCAAAGTCACTCAAGCATAAAATATAGGTCAAAGCAACCTAATAATCAATGATTTGGGTAGTACTCATCAAGGCCATCAATTTACTGAAACATCATTCTGGTATGTGTAGTTGTTGAGAAATGGACTTCAACGCAAAATTTAACAAAAGTCACTCAAGCTTAAAATATAGGTCAAAGCCACCTACCTGTCAATGTTTTGGATAGTACTCATCAAGGCAATTAATTTGATGAAACATCATATTGTTATAATGCGTAGTTGTTGAGAAATGGACTTAAACACAAAATTTAACCAAAGTCACTCAAGCGTAAAATATAGGTCAAAGACATCTAACTATCAATGTTTTGGACAGTACTCATCAAGGCAATTAATTTGATGAAACATCATATTGTTATAATGCGTAGTTGTTGAGAAATGGACTTTAACGCAAAATTTAACCAAAGTCATTCAAGCGTAAAATATAGGTCAAAGCCACCTAACTGTAAATGTTTTGGATAGTACTTATCAAGGCAATTAATTTGATGAAACATCATATTGTTATAATGCGTAGTTGTTCAGAAATGGACTTTTAACACAAAATTAAACCAAAGTCGTTCAAGCATAAAATGTAGGTCATGGATCCCTAATTGTTGGTGAATCTGTTAGTACTAATCAAGGTGCATGTACTGATGTAATATTATCAAAATACCACAAGAGGTTGCCAATATATGGACCTAAACGCAAAACTTAACATCGGGATGTACGGACGTATGGACAAGGGTAAATCTATATGCCCCTTCCTCTTCGTGGCGGGGCATAAAAAGGCAAAGATTTCTTTTTTTTGTATATAAAATGTGCCTCAAAATATATATCTATTGATAAAAATGCTTTAGATTATAGAACATAGAACAACATGTGTTAAGTGATTTTGCACTGAATAATGAAATGGGAGCATACATTGTATTTCATCACCTTGTATTGTGTGGAAGAATTGACGTGCTAAAGCACACCCTTCATAGCAATCAGCTAAACTTGGATGTAATTCTCCCTGTAAATCTGATCCTATTGTTAAGCCAATACACAATGATCAGAATGATGGGGATAAGTTTACTGACCAGTAAAAGAAACATACCATTCTAGCTGTTAGGTATATTATCCATGTCATTCTGATCTTTGTGTATTGACTAAACAATAGGATCAGTTTTACACAGAGAAGTACATCCGAGTTTAGCTGATTGCTATGAAGGATATGTAAAGGAAATTAATATTTTTGTCTTTTCAAACTATTTGACTAAAAGGTCTTAGTTGTAAAACAAATACAAATATCAAAATTAGGATACCAGAAGCAACAGTAATTTAAGAAGTGTTTGTTTTAAGTGCATGTGATTACATTTATGGAAAGCCATATTCAACATTTTCCAGCAACCTAATAACCAATTATTTTGAGTTTTCTGTATTTATATTTACTATTATTATACATTTCTGTATTTATATTTTCTATTATCATACAACAAACTTACTACAAAAGTATCTGGATCAAAATCAGCAAATTTCTTCATGGTGTAAATACTGATGTTACCTAGGGCTATTTGGTAGGCCTTGTCATTTGCCATCCATCTGATAGATGTTAAAGAAATCACATATTGTCTAATACAAACTATCATCTATTATAAATTTACATATGCTTACCAATTTATACAATGTAGCCAATCTTTTGATCCTGAATACTTATTGCATACATTTAACCATTTAAAAATGTGTGAAAATACTGTTACATGTTGTGTACAATCAACTACTTTTCAGATACAAAAATGATTTGTCATGATAAACAAATATCATACAAAACTTTAAGATATGTCACTCTTCACGTTTTATCCACTATATGCTTCTTGCACACTGACCCAAAATTTCCCTTTCATCATACTTATTAGCAATCTAAAAAAATGTTACGAACAAGAATATGTGTCTAATGGACACAATATCCCACCTCACAGCCATTTTGAGCAATGCTTAATTTCATATTTCGTGATCAGTAAAGCATGAAGTTGGTTGATACATTTTTTTGGTTTAATTATACCCTAATTGGTATTTAATTCAATGGGTGTTTAATGATAATAACATACATCCTTCACAGAAATAAACTGTGGACACAGGATATGTCTCGCCTTTCCCATGCATCACCTTAATTTGCACACTGATCTTCAGCAGCAGCCATGATACCAAATGTATCACTGATCAAAACTGATCACAATCATGATAATGCAACTGCAAACCAAAGATCAATGGGCTACTATGAGTGGTTTATGTTAAACAGACACAAGAAAAAACTTCAACATTTGATAAAAAGTGCAAAATTTCAAAGTCAATGGAGCATGACTGCGTGGGCATAGACATAAAACGCCACTGAAACTGATCTGTACTTATGCTAATGCAACTGCATACCAAATATCAATGGGAAACTATGAGTGGTTGATGGTAAACAGACACAAGAAAAAACTTAAACATCTGAAAAACTAGAGCTGTTGCCGAATGGCAACCAATTATGCCCCCGCTCATTGAACCCTGAATCAATATGGCAAGTGTATATTTAAGTGTGTGTTGACACAATACAGGTGTTGACACAGTACAAGTATGCACACAATGGTAGTTCTGAGCCCGAAAATAAATTCTATGGGTGCTAGTTTTCCTGTAAAGTTTCATCCATTTTGAGGCACTTTGAATTTTCCCGCCTTTTTCCAGTTTCCATGGCAACTGCAGCCATTTTGAGAATTCTGAGACCCAAAATCATTTCTAAGGGTGCTAGACATCCTTCTAGTAAAGTTTCATCAAATTTGAGGCACTTTGAATTTTCCCGCCTTTTTTCAGTTTCCATGGCAACCGCGGCCATTTGAATATTGCAAAAGATATGTGTGTGCACATCTACTTATTGTAAGTTATATTCCTTTGAAGTAGTTGGAATTTGTTTGCAACTTTCTAAAAAACATGAATAGTTGTGTTTTTCATTCGTACCGATGGACGGATGAACGGATGGACAAGGGTAAAACAATATGTCCCCTGACTTTTCGTCGCCGAGGTATAAAAAACACTTCAATATTTCTAAGTCAGTGGAGCATGACTGCGGGGGCATAGACATAAAACTCCACTGAAACTGAGCTGTACTGATGCTAATGCAACTGCATATCAAATATCAATAGGATAGCACAGGTGGTTGATGTTCAACAGACCCAATAAAAAACTTAAATCATTGTGGATGCCACCGCCACCGGAATCACCATACCTATGTCTCGCTTTTTTCGACTATCGTCGAAGCTCGACAAAAAACTTAAACCTATGGATAAACCTCAAACTATCACACACTTCATTGCTTGTTTTTAAAAGAGTACACTGAACTTTCAGTTGAAATCCTCTTAGTTTTCTGACTGCTTAGTTTATAAATCTTCCAAGTTTCCAGCATTTCTATTGTTTTCAAAAACTTATTGGCTAAAACAAGAGTGTTTTAAAGAGAAAGCCTTTCCAAGAAAACAATTTTTTTTATATAATTTGACAACTGGGAAATAATAACAACTATGCAAATATTGTGTAAACAAAGATTTAACATCATTTACCGTCTCTGTAGATATTTTGTCATCGTAAATAAAGGATACGGTCCTGCATATGTCAAATCATTTAGATCTAGTTCATCCTCATAATCATTCAGCGGAATCAATTGTCTTGATAAAGGATCAAATACCAGTTGATACAGAAATGTATTGTTGGCTTTAATAAAACCATCTATATACTCCTCACTGACTGTAAGCGACATCTTTAGATAGGTGGTAGGAAACTTCTTCAGTAACTATAAATAGAATGAAAATTCTTGAAATTTGTCAAAACAACACATAAGTACAAATCCTATTAATTCTGTTTTATTTCAAGAAAACACATAACTGATGTTTTAACAAACCAAAAATCTTATGTGAACAAAAGGCTCTCTAAGAGCGAGTTTAACTGACCTGGTACTTTATTGTTAGAAAGATCAACAGATCCCAATGTTCCAATTAGAGGCCATTTGAAAATTTTTAAGTCCAAATCCAAATCTACCAATCTTGGGCATTTGACTAGTGCCAGACAGCCCAGACTTTTTATTTTTTTCTCTCGCTAAAACTTCCAAACACTTTTATCTAATGTAACAAACCTACCTATATTGTGACAAGGCAAAATAGTTTTAACATTAAATTTGTTTTGCAAGAGAGCTTGATTTGTAAACTACATGCATGTCCCAATCCCATCTTCTATCACATTCAGACCTGCCATCCACTTTTTTTGAGAAGGTAATATTCAACTGTCATTGTAACCAAGTTTGGTTTAATTGATCAATTTATTACAGAGGTGACCTTTGATAGGGGACCTGCTTGATTTTATTTCAAAGGGGATTATCAAAGTATCATTTTGACAAAGTTTAGATTATTTGCCCCATAGTTTCAAGGATCAATCTTTAAAATGAATGACAGCAAAACAACTTATGCAAAACAACATGAAAAATATAAACATCTTTTTACTAGAAACAAGTATTATAAGCCAACTTCTATTTGCCAGCGTTTATATGGCTAAATTTGAAAGAAAGACAGTATTGCAAAATTAAATTGTTTCATACTTGTCATGGTATGTTATCTTTTTTTACCTTTTACAATTTATTTTTGCTAACTTTGCATGGAAGACAATATCACAACATTATATTCTTGAAAACTAATGTTAGTTATTGAAAGAGAAGAAAGAAATTAAATTGCTAAAAAAATAATCATACTACAAATTCTTGGAGATAAGATGTCTCGAAAATAAATTGGTTTACAGTATGTTAAGAAACAAAAATTTATTTCTTGCTTCTAATAAAGACTCATTCATGCATATAAACTAAATCTTAAATTGTCATTAAAGCTTATGTTTACCAGTCTCACAAATTATAACAGGTGATGTTAAAATTTAATACACATAATATATTGAATATACATATCCCCAATTCAAAGCAAAAAGATCTACAACGTAAATTGATGAAAATAGTTCTGAAATGCAAGTTCTATGCACTGTGAATCAATGAGTTGCATTTTGCACAAAAAATAACACATTACAATGACTTCCAAAATTAATTTACAGTAACTTTTTAAGTCTTGCTTACCAATCTTAAGTCTGTTTGTCTAGCCAACTTGAAAACTTTACAAGCTTTAGCCAATCCTATTCCGGACAAAGAAGGGAGATAATCGCATCCTGATAAAATACACATGTATCTAAATTTGTCAAATGTATAAAAACCATTCTGTATTTCTAGGACTTCATTTAACCGACTTTTTTCTATCATCATTCCATTACCAAAATGATCCATTTTAAATATCACCTGCAAAAATAAAACATTTTCACCTTAAAGGAGTACAAGTGACAATCAGGGATGATTTTATATGTGGTGACAATATCTTAAAATATCAGAATTAGAGGGGTTAGTCTTAAGAAAACCGCTTTCTATTAAGTAGAACAAGATCAAGATGGTTTTGATTTTTTTTATTGATCAAATTTCTGAAATCAGACATTTATCTGAATTAAACAATTCCTGATCTATTAAAATGCAATTAGAACTGAGAACACTTGTACAGATTTCTAAGAGCTATGCATAGATCAAATAAAGAAAAAGAAATCACAAATCCATGTTCTGGCATTTTAGATGAATGAAGTCAAAATTTTGGCACTAAAATTATATCTACCTTGATTTGTCATTACTTTGTAAAACTATAACAAAATAATCAATTTTTTTTTAAAGATTCTGTTGTGCTTTCAAATGTTTCTCACAGATAAATGAGATAAATGGAAACAAAAATGTTATCCATGTGTATAAAATGACCAAAATTTGGATGGGTAAACTCTAAAGATACTGAACAATTTTGACATTAATACACCAGTAATGCAATTTCAAACCATGAGTGACAAACAAAGTTTAAATGCAAACTTAAAATAAAGTTATTTATTTAAAGATCATGGGGAATTTAAATTATGAAGAATTATCAATGCAATGAATAAACATTGTAAAATCATCACGGAATCTGTCTCCCTGTACAATATCTTATATTTTTGTATATTGCAGTAAATGTAAAATAGATAATTAATACATACTCTGTCACATCCAAACAGTAATAAATCTGAATCCTCTGTTACAACTACTTGTGCAATTCCTGATTTGTTTAGAAAGGCTAACTGGGCATCTGCTTCATAGGGTGCAACTATACAATCAACTCCCCTCTCCCTACAGACCTAAAATGTAAAATAAAGATGTAATGCTTTAGCAATAACAGTGATCTATGTATCAGTCACTTATTTTTATTCTCCATCAAAGACTTTGTAGGGCTTTTAAATTCTACAACACATTTTCCGTAACCTGGGGACATATGCGACTTTATAAATCTAGCCTTTGAAACCAATAGAATACATGTAATAAGTATAAAGTACAAACATATTAATAGTACAATTTTTACCTCCATCAGTCTGAGAGCCATCTCTGGACTTATATCAATACATCTTTGTAAACATTCCCGGGCCTCAGATCTATTACCTTCTCTTAACAATTGTGCAGCCTTTTTCCTATACATGTCTCTTTTCCTAAAAAAACAAAACTCAAACTCAAACCACTCTTTAAACTAGACCTTACTGCATGAAATATTATTTTCCAAAGAGTTACTTTAAATGAATGTACATATTTATATTAGACAAGTTTGACATAAAAACTATACATTTTTTACCATAAACAAGGGGCAGTCGGAAACGACAGCTAATCCCCTCGCCCGTTTATTGAATGTTTGTCTAGTAATATAAACACTCAAGGTAGTTGTACTATTCAAGATCTGGCTTGTTACTTAAATCTGAGCCAGTCATGCAAGAAATGTTGT
>MJUU01033580.1:43541-76585 GCA_002080025.1 Modiolus philippinarum | reverse complement strand
TGTCTACTGAAATACATGACGATTTTTTACCAAACCCATTGGGAGTTTGGAATTTGATTTTCTTTCCGTAGTGCGACAGTGTTTTACCAGCGGACTAGGCTCCTTGAGCTAGCCGGCAGTTTAGCGGCGAGCACTCTTTGACCCATCTTTCAAAATTACGTTTTGTCCCCCCATTTTTCTTTTCTAGATTGTGGTCATGGAGTTAGTAGTCTACCTGTATGGGTTTTATTCGTATTTTTATTCTACGATAGGGAAACGGGACAGAGAAAGGGGAGGTTTGGGTACCCATAAACCGGTTTAACCCTACCGCTGGCTTTTGCTAGTGCCGGTACCAAGTCCGGCTGTCCCGAGTTCCTATCGTTGTTTATGTTTGTCTTTTGTATTTTTATTGTGGTTTTTTTTCTTGTGCAGTTCCTATTTACTTTCTGGCATGTGGCTATGTTTTTCGGCCATTGTAGGTGTTTCCTGTTATCTTTTTTATTCCATGCAGTATTTATGACATTTTTTGGTTTATTCAATGTTTTTCATGCTTTTAACATAACCAGCAGTGCTTGTAATTTTCCATACCATTTTTTCTTTCGTATTTTTGAGTAATTTTTATGACTATTATAAGTGATCTTAATTTTAAGTTCATGCTTTTCGTGTGTGATTTTATTGATGCCATGCACTGATATTTTGCAAATTTCATTTTTTTCCATTTAATGTTCAGGTGATTTAAATGAATTTGTGATAAAGAGAGACATTGGCGAAATGTTCACTTGAGAAGACAATCCGGATTGGATTATATTTTGTTTAGCTGAAACTTATAGAGTTATGTTTGTTGGGAATAATGCAAATTTTTATGATGGGTATAACCAGAAATAATACCTTTTTTGACAATTGATAAGCACCTTGAATTGCTTTTTGAGCATTTCAGCTTTCAATCAATCTGTATATTGTCATGAAATCAAGAGCTAAGGACTCTGCAGGTTACATCTTTTTATACAATATTTTCCGTTTTCTATGTATATATACTCTAGTGGCTAGTTAGTTTGTATTATATTGATTTTATGAAATTGAATGTATTTTACAGGTATTTACCACTCAAACTTTTCGACCATCTGGAACAAATAATATTTGAGCGGTTCATAAGACTTTGTAAGCAATCCTGTTGTCTGACTTGTCCGTTTGTAAAGGACAAAGAAAAAGGACATGTCAGCCTTTTCAAACTCAATAAAGGCTACTCTTTGTTAGTTGTAAACACTGTAAGATGTTGGGTGATCGTTTGTCGAACATAAACACAACTTTACTAATGGTAAAAAACTGCCCAGCTAGCGAAACTTTTTGACAGCATTCTTGATATGAGTGTATTTGTCTTTATACAAACCAGGTGCCATACTGCAATAGTTCTTTGAACAATTATTTTGCCATTACTGTTCGTCATGATGAAAAAAAATATTCTGTTTTATTTTTATTAACTTTATTTAATATTTGATAAAATTCAGGATCGAACTCAAGTTTTAATCCATGCATTTCCTTTAATTACACTTTATTTGGTCCGATCTGTGTAGTCCTGGTAGGGCGCGAATTGTTTGCCCCACAATATATTTTCATTTTTATGTAATTGTGTTGTGCAATTATACCTCTTTTTAGCTCACCTGGCCTAAAAGGCCATGTGAGCTTTTGCCATCGCTATGCGTCCGTCGTCCGTCCGTCTGTCAACAAGTTCAAAAATCTTCTCCTCTGAAACCACTGGGCCAAATGTAACTAAACTTGGCCTGAATCATCACCAGAGGATGGCTTCTCAAAATTGTGTTCGATTAGGCGGTAGGTCAAACAACATGGCCATCATTGCTAAAAATAGAACATGGGGGTAAATTGCAGTTTTTGGCCAATAACTGGAAAACCGTTAGAGATATCAAAAAATGATCAGTATGGCAAGATCTACCTGCCCTGCAATTTTGAAGAAAATCTGAAAACCCATCTCGGAGTTATAGCCCTTTTACCGTTAAATTTTCAAAATTTTTGCATTTTTAATTTTTTTATTTCAAAAAGTGTAACAGATAGAGGTAAAGTGTAAATTGCAAAAATGTTCAGCATATCAAGGTCTACCCACCTTGAAATTTTGAAGAAAATCCATAAACCCTTGTAGGAGTAATTGCCCTTTTTTCACCGAATTTTTAAAATTTTTGTATTTTTCATCTTTTATTTCTTAAACTATAGAAGATGAAGGTCAAGTGTAAACTGATGAAATGTTTGCCATATTGTGGCAACTTCAAAACTGATGTTGAAAATTGTTAGTTGAACGCCATTTTCAAAATGGCTGCCCCAAAAAGGCGGGAAAATTCAACATTGTCCGATTTCAATGAAATTTGGTTTCCAACTAGCTATTGATGTTGCGACTTCAAAACCGGTGTTGAAAATTGTTCGTTGACCGCAATTTTCAAAATGGCCACCAAAAAAGGCGGGAAAATTCAACATTGTCCGATTTCAATGAAATTTGGTTTCCAAATAGATATTGATGTTGCGACTTCAAAACCGGTGTTGAAAATTGTTCGTTGACCGCCATTTTCAAAATGGCCACCAAAAAGGCGGGAAAATTCAAGATTGTCCAATTTCAATGAAATTTGGTTTCCAAATAGATATTGATGTTTCGACTTCAAAACCGATGTTGAAAATTGTTCGTTGACCATCATTTTCAAAATGGCGAGAAAATTCAACATTGTCCGAATTCCATGACATTTGGTTTCCATATAGGTCTTGATGTCGCAACTGCAAAACTGATGTTAAAAACTGTTCGTTGACCGCCATTTTTAAAATGGTCGCCAAAAAAAGGCGGGAAAATTCAACATTGTCCGATTTCAATGAAATTTGATTTCCAAATAGATATTGATGTTGCAACTTCAAAACCGATGTTGAAAATTGTTTGTTGACTGCCATTTACAAAATGACGTCTCGACTTCAAAACTGGTGTCGAAAGTGGTCCTTAGCAAGAACTTTTTTTGTCTAAAAAGCCCAGCAAAGAAATATATTAAAACATGATCAGACTTTAAAAACAGTTCAAGATATTGTAGGTGTTCGAGCTGCAAAAGTTTTAGAAACTGAAGATTAACTGTATAACTTACAATGTTTCCTTAATTAAGGCAACTGAAAGCCAGGTGAGCGATACAGGCTCCTTAGAGCCTCTGGTTTTTATTCATAATCGATGTTTCATAGTTTTTGTTTCACATGTGTTTTTGTTGTTTGACGCATGATAGTTTGTTCGAAAATCTCGTTGAATGTTGCAATAATATTCCAACCTTTTAAAGCATATTCCGTCGCAGTCACAAATCATTTATCGCATCATTTTTTCATTTAAACATAACAGAATAATAAATCAGATTAAATGCCAAATAAAATTTCATTGAAAACTTTGTTGAAAAAAAAACCATCAAAATGATATTCATAACGAGCCAAAAAAAAAAAAATACATTGGCCAACATTGAAAATAAAAACCTTGTGATTTGCTGTGCATTCCATGCAAGGAATAAGAATAGAACCAATACTGTCTCAAAAACTTACACAACATGGGCATGTTCAGTCGCTATTGCAATTGTCACTACAGAAGTTTTACGGCAGTCACCATGATCTGACAAACCGTTACAATGTTTCAATTTCACAAATGAGATTAGATATTTTTGGCCAGATCCAGAGTGTATTACCGGACTGACAAACACCGACTGTGACTAAACAGTGATTTTGTTACGTGATTTTGTGACTTTTCCCTAGCAGTGTGACGGATGCCACGCGTGGAGCAGATCATGCTTACCCTTCCGGAGCATCTGACGATACCTCGGTTTTTGTAGGGGTTCACAACGCTAGTGCTTTAGTTTTGTTGTGGTGTTGTTCATTTTTTTTTAATTTGTTTTGTCTATGTCATGCCCTTTCAATTCGTGTTGGAAATGAATTGCCGTGATTTTGGATCTTTTATTTTGGAATCACCTCTTTCATCATTTTTGCCTCGGTATTTGTTTGCCGACGCATCAATGAAAGACAGATGGTTAAATATGTTGACAATATCTTTAGCGATCTTTAGTTAAGGTGTCTGCATGGTATTAATTTCCTATTATAGAATTTTGTGAAATTTTCACTGTAGAAACATAATTGTATTATTGTTCAAAATATAAAATAAAATTTGGGGGTCACCGTGCATTTAAGCGAAAAAATGAAATTGAAATTTTTAAGATGTTACAAAGAAATGAAGGGGGAAATGACTATTGTGAGTGGATAAATTTTAAAATCTATTAAAGATGTTGTTTATAGTTTAAAACTCATTATATTGTTTACATATAGAAAAATAAAAATTGGGGTTCACCGTTGAAATCAGCGAGATAAATTGTGAAATGCTAATTTCTCTAGTGATATCTATATGAAATTCTTTTTTCAAATTATCTCCCTTGCTTAATTTCTGTGTTTTGTATACCCAGCAACAGATTTTGAGCACGCGTGTTTTAGTTAACCTTTTTGTAATGAAAAATTAAAATTGATAATGAATATAAATTTTAAATATTATAGGCATTTATTTTCATTTTAAATAAATATTTTGTTAAATGTCTAAATGCACGAAACCTAAATGAATAAGTATTAAACAAAAATGGCGGAATAATACCACTGAAATACCATAACAGACAAACAACGACAGACACTACAAATTATAAGGAAGCATATTACATCGATATTTAGGTCTTGTTATCTGTTTAAAAGATACGACACTGAGAAATGGCATGGAAATGTTCTCATGAACTCCTTGAAAAGCGGGACCTGGTATGTCGAGAGGTTAGCATCTTCCGTTCTGTGTGCATCGACCGTCACGTGAGAAAAAGTGATTTTACTAAAACTAGTTTGTTTTCCCTGATTTGTAAAAATGAGACATTAAATGGATTGTTGTCCCATGGAGCACACGTGTCGTGTGACGGCTGTACTACAAAAAGGTCTTGGTTCAGTGAAGAAAATCAACATTTTATGTATAAGGTGTTACCCAAAACCTGAAGTCATCCCTCCAGACGTTTTACGGTCGACATCACTATATATTGAACAGTTATTGGATATTTGTTTCCCAGATGATAACAGATCTTTCCCTTTAAAGCTTAATTTTTGTTACCTCTACTGGATTTGACATGTTCAACACGGCGGATGTCTTATAAGAAGCAGGAGATGCTTACTCTACCGGTGCACATGATCTCACTCATGGTTTTGTGTGGTCCGTGTTGTTCATCTTTGTGTGTGTGTGTCTTCATTTTTCTTTGCTGTGTCGTACTCATGTTGTGTCTCTTTTTCTTTTTTGTTTCCGATGTTGCCATTGTCCAAGGATTATTCGTTTTGGATTGACGGTTCGCTTCTCACTTACTGTGCAACTATACAAGAGAAAGGTATCCTGCAAATTTGTTCCGAATATGACTTATAGCTTTGCAGTTTAACAAACTGAATTAGCAAATGAGCTATGTTGGCTCGGTGAAACTCTTAAATCTGTAAAATCAATATTTGTATAATGTGCAAAATTAGATTTTATTATCAACATCTACCGAAAGTTTGGTTGGAATCTGAATGACAGAAGTTGCAGATTAACAAACCAAAGTAACCAACGAGCTTAGTGAGTCTCCGAAATCTGTTAATTAAAATTAAAATGTTATGCACCAAATAAGCCAGGTGAACAACATATCCTGAAAGTCGGTTGGAATCTGATTTATAGTTGTGATGTAATTGTGGATTAACATACCAGATTTGCACATGAGCTTGTTAGCTCCGTGAACCTCTAAATTCTGCAAAATCAAAATTCTAAGAATCAAATGTACAACTACACCAGGCAAACAACAAATCCTGCAAGTGTGGTTTGAATCTGACTTATAAATGTGATGGAATTGCGGATAATCAAACCAGATTAACGAATGAGCAATTTTGGCTCAGTGAACCTCTTAATTCTACAAAACCATAACTGTAAGTTTCGGATGCACAACTACGTCAGGCAAACAACATATCCTGAATGGTTGGTTGAAATTGGAAGCTTTGAAGGAGTTGTGGATTCAAAAACCGATAGACGACGAAGGACGACGACGACGCAAGACGTCGGAAAGTAATCCCTATGTGTCTGCTCTGCTTACAGCAGGCGACTCAATCAAAATGTAGACCTTTTGTTATTTGCTTTTAATTTCCTCATAAAAGAGAAGTAAAGCTACAGTCATTGTGGCCTAGTGGAGATCGGATATCCTTGTCCCCACCTCTTCGTAAAAAAATCAAGAAACAAATTTTGTTTGTGAAACACTACATATGCCAGATTGTACAGTAAAATATGAAAGTGCCAAATTTTAGCCTTTGTGACCCCTGTGACCTTAACCTTTGACCTAATTTTTTTTGAATATTTATGTTCCTCTTGACAAGATCTATACACTTGCCAAGTATTTAAAGTCTATCTTACATAGTTCAAAAATTGTTTATTACGATAAAAACACCCAATTCCACCCCTTTATTCTAAAACGAGATGAAGCCCCTTTGGGCCTCTTTTTATTAAATAGTTTTAATTGTTAATTGTATCTGTTTAAACGTGCTATAAGAAACCTACATTAAAAATACTGCATAAAGATCTGACAAAAAAAATGAAAAACAAAATTATTTTTCGTTTGTCTTCCTTTGGGCCTCTTGTTTCTCAAAAATGGTAAATGCTACCTCAAATCTGTCGACATACTACAGTTGCGCAATCTTATTAGCAATAACATAAAACAAACCCCGTATCAAAGGATAAATAATAAGGATTCTACAGTCAAATATGTGAAAACAGCCAATTTCACCCCTTCTAAACCTCTTTGACCTGGACTTTTGACCTGACCTAATTTTTTTGGGAGATTTACGTTCCTCTTGACTGAACCTATACACTTGCCAAGATGAAAAGTACACCTTACATAGTTCGAAAATTATAGCCAAGGTTAAAGTTTCGAACGCATAGACAAACAGACAAACAAACAGACAGACAGATTTGACAAAACAATATGCCCCCGATCATCGACCTGGGGGCATAAAAAGGAAAAAAAGGGAATTATTGGAAAATCAAAATATATAGTACACATCAACATTATAATATTAAGCACTTGTAAAAGTTTCATAGAATTCCAATCAATGGTTCAAAAGGAGTAGAATAGACCAGGTAATGCATAAATTTCATGAAATTCCTATCAGTGATTTAGGAGGAGTAGTGGATACCAGTTATTTGGTACAGAAAGATGGACGATGGGACTGACAGAAAGAAGGAAGAACGAATGGACGGACAAACATCATCATAACTCTATACCTCCCACAAAGCATTGGGTATAATAAGACGAAAATCATGTATAAGTATCTTAATGCTATTCACTAAGAGGTACAGGATTGAATTATTTTTGATGCAAAGACGAACAATAGACAGATACTACTTAAGAATGAAGCATAGTGTACTGATTTTCAAGCACAGGTCTGATTGATATCATAAAAAAAAAACTTTTGTGATCCAAAGTTGTAATAATTCCGTGCTTCACACTTGATACCCGTTGTCCTATTCAAAAAATTAATGAAATGTGACAAACAGACAAACTTCTATAACAAAATGTTTTAATATAAATTACAACTGTAGAAGAATATAAGTTTTTTTTCCAAAAGAGAAATTCTGAGACTTTTTAGATTCAATAAATAAAAAAAACTGTGGCCTGTAAACATATGTTTACTAAGAGCAATAATTCAATCACATAAGTCGAGTTGCCCCTTCCTTTCTATTATTTTTCTCCATATATACATCACATTATAATAAATAAATAGAACATAGACACAAAAAGCCAGAAAACATCCATTTAGCAGTCCAAGCTGTTCCGAAAGTCACGTGACCAGAAGCTGCCGTTACAACAGTATCACTTTGTCTTCATCATTTATTATTCTGTACGTTTTTAATTCAGGTGCCATTATTTGTTTAGAAATGTATGCAAATATCAAATAAAATTGTCCAATTTTGATGATAAAATGGCTGGATGTAATGAACGTCTTGCAGCCTAGAATCACATTTACTCGTTGTCCATATATTTTACTATTTCACCTGTGTATGCTGGCATAACTTTCTTTGAATTTGCCTGAAATTAAAAAAAAAAACGATGAATTAAATCAGTAAGGAAAAACTTAAGAATTCTGTTAATTGTTTAAGTAAGCAACATGACGACGAGATAACGGCAAAAAAAATGGTGATGACCGAAAAACTTTTTTCCCCTTATGGTCAACTACCAACCTAGTTTTTTGTACGATGCATTTAAAATTAGAAATCTTCGTAAAGAACTCTCCATTTATTGCAGTACAGTTTAGTTAATTTACTTCACTAAGTTTAGAGTAGATGATAAAATGATTTTCCATATGTGCAAATGTTTAACGATGTTCCTTGCTGCCAGCCATGTTTTTCATCGGATTGGAATGATATAACAGATTACATACATCATTCCTCCTAATTTTGGTTGAATTAGCTTTAGATGTTTTTGATGAACAAAATATTATTTTCCGTTAGGGTTCAATCAGAAAAATTGTTCAGCGCTGGTGGCCTTTTTGCTGTGCATTTTTGTGAAGAACATGTAAAACGTCATTCTTCTTAAGTTTGGTTGAATTTGCTTCTGTTGTATCAGAAGGGATTATTGAAGCACGATTTTTGTCATAGGATCCAACGTTAAAATATATTCAATGTCAGTGGTTTCGATCGGAATTATAATTCTTCAAATGCCCTTTCATACATTATTCCTTCAGTGCAGATAAAATCTAAGCATTTGGAAGACAATAAACATAAAAAAATGTTTAAAACTGATAGAGAAGAAAGAAACAATATGATCTAAACTAAAAGCCAAAATCAGATAAAAACAGAGCTCTGCATGAGGGAGATACTCCTTAATTTTCAACAAAATTTAAAAGAAAATAGATATGAGAAATCTCTCAAGAACAAGTATACCATAACGGAAGTATATAGAAAATTTAATAACATAACGGGTCATGTCGGAAATAAAACAAGCGTACCAGTATATCACGCCATATACTAGACCCAGTCTGAAACCAAAATAGCACAAGGAATAACATAACTTGTCAGAAACCGGAATACCCGTCTTAGCTACTGATCTTTAATTTTGATGGAATGTCAGTACGAATGTGTTTATACCATATGGTTTTCACCTCGGAAATCCCGCATCTTTTAGCAAATGTTCCATTGAGGTGTCAGACTTAAAGTGAATGATTGTCATAGTGACTATTGTTGAATATAGTAAGGGACCGACTACTTAACTTGAAAAGGTGGGTTATGTTTTTTTTCTGGACAGAATTTTTTTAACTAGTGTTAACAATTTTTTTTTTGAAAATAAGCATTATTTTTGGGGCCAGAAAGCCCCCTTCAGAATATTTTTTTCATCATTTTTGCAGCCAAAATATTTTTTTCACATAAAATCAGCTTCAGAATATGTTTCCGAAAAAACCATATCCCCCTTCAGGTTAAATGGTCGGTCCCTAATAAAAATCAATACTTCTGATTGGTCATTTACGCGTGCATGCAATCTAATTATAACTCACCCCAACTAAGAAACGACCATTTACAGAAGCATATATTTTCTACTTACACAGAATCCTAAGCTATGGAGGCAGTTAATAACGTTAAGGAAGGGGCCTTTCCTGACTTCCCATAAATCTCCACTTTGGAATTGAAATTCTCTTTCTAGGCCATACTGTTCTGTACCTTTGTTGAAGTTTTCAATGTTTGTCATGGCAACAAACGGTGACATGACTTTCTTTTGGAATTGAATTGGTGATTTGCCTTCTTTTTTCAATAAAATGTTGATCAATCTGCAAAGAACACAAAACTATATAAAAATCGGAAAAAGAA
The DNA here is from genome assembly GCA_002080025.1 of Modiolus philippinarum. NCBI lineage: Eukaryota > Metazoa > Mollusca > Bivalvia > Mytilida > Modiolidae > Modiolus > Modiolus philippinarum. The sequence continues at coordinate 66,711 of MJUU01033580.1, read as the reverse complement.
AGGCAACTCTTGCCGTGAATTTACATCTAACATTTATTTTGTATTTAGGCCGTTGTTTTTAAATTTTTTTTATTCTTAGTTTTACAAACCCACCTAACTAAAAAATCTGTCCCCAAATTGAAAAAAATGCATTTTTGAATTTTATTTTGTTTGGCCTATTATTCAATGAAATTAATATTATCTTAATTCCAATTACTGTTTTTTTTTTTGCCCGACCTCAATTTTTCTGAAATTTTATTTGATATTTTTTTTACTTCCTCCTTCCCATTAACATTTAGGAAATATTCGTAAAATCAAAAATTAAATAATAATAACTTTATTGCATAATTATAGCCTTAAGGGTTAAAGCAATACAAAAACAAACACATACATGATATATGCAACATATAATATTACAATATACAGAAAATTGTAACGATAACTCTCTGACCGGTGTGGACCCTATATCAATTCCACAGATTGATTTAAAAAGGTACAAACTACCGGTAAAGGGTTGAATTAGGGTTTAAAATGAAGTTAATTTTTTCAAAAAAAAGTTGGGAAATTTAAATGTATAATTTTGCCAATCTCTTCTGTTCATTAACTTTACAGTATAGTAAAAATGGGATTCATCTTCAATCACTCTACAAGTATTAAAAACAGTATTTTTTTTTTAGAAATTTGATATCCCAAAACAAGGCAATAAATATTATACGTTTCATTTTATTTCCAATATAATTAGATGTCTTGCATTTTATTTCCAATATACTTAGATGCAAGACATTTGTCACAAACTTTCCCTTTTTAGGTATTTTTGTCATTTTATTTTACTTCTCATGAGTAATATTGCATCTTACGTCAGTTGCTTATTTCAGAATGGTTTACTTATACTTTAATTATAAAACATATACATTTAAGATAAATAAACATCCAAAAAACTAATGAATTCAAACTCACAATGTTTTTGAAAATGCGCGTTTTGTACACAAAAGTCAATTTCATAAATGTTTGAATAATACATGAAGGTTGTTGGGCCGTCTTACTATGCGATATTAACAAACCTAATTATTGAACGGTTCTTGGCGACTAAGAAAACAAAATGAAGGGGTATAGAATAAACGCACATGAGACAAAGTCTTTACAAATACACGGTAAAACAAAGCAATAGAACAACGGTTTTGCTGTTGTTATTGTTGCGGTCAAGGAAGTGGCAAAACTTTTATTGTAATAAAGTAAAGATTTACACCCCAAGCTTACACAATGTGTTTGATTCATCGATGTTAAATGTCTACATTGTAGATATATCAGACGTGAAAACCTGACAAATGTACGTACAAATTTTTTATTTATATTTAATGGACAAACTGTGGAAACTGTCTCCAGTTACACTTATCTAGGTTTACTGTTAACTGAATTTTTAAGCTATGAAGATATGGCAAAAGCATTTGCTAAATCTGCTAGCAGAGCTTTGGGACTATTGATAAGTAAATATAAAGCTCATGGTGGCTTTCAATATGACGTCTTTACTAAATTATTTGATTCAGTAGTTTGGTCAGTAATAGATTATGGGGCCTCAATTTGGGGTACCCGGGAATTTTTTGTAGTAAATGCTGTAAAAAATAGAGCAATGAGGTTTTTCATGGGTGTTGGTAGATATACTCCAAACTTAGCACTATATGGTGATATTGGATGGAGACCATGTATTGTAAAACAATGGTCAAGTGTATTTAGAGTATGGTCTAGATTTTCAAAAATGTCAGATTGTAGAGTAAACAAAAAGATATTTTTATGGAGTAATAGTTTTAATAGAATAAGAAACTGGAATTTTAGAGTACAATCAAAGTTTAAAGTGCTTAATTTATCTCAATATTGTAACTTGGACTGTATTCTAGGTAAAACTATGATAAAGCATATTGAAAATATGCATTTTGAGGAGTATCAGAATAAATGGCAGTCTGATTTAGTTTCTAATTCGAATAGTAAATTAAGAACGTATAGATTATTTAAATCAGAATATTGTACAGAAAAATATTTGCGTATGAATTTTAATGATAAATATAGGAGTGCTATGGCTAAATTTAGAGCTGGTGTTGCTCCGCTTAGAATTGATATGAGAGGTTAGATATAAATGAAAGGGTGTGCTCTGTTTGTAAAGATAATAAATTATATGTTGTAGAAGATGAAAAACATGTTTTAATTCACGGTCCGGGATATGCAGACATACGTAGTAATATTTTTGATAATATATCTAAAATAAATGAAAATTTTATCTGCATGTCTGATGATGAAAAGTTTTTATTTTTATTCAATAATGAAAATGTGTTTTTATACAGCAAAAATCTGCCATGAAATTTTACTTAGAAGACGGTGTCTTCTCTATTCTTAATATTACCAGTTGGTGTTTTATTTATAATATAATGTAATTGAATATTTTTATAACAGTCTCTCATAACTCTTTTAAGAGTGGCTCTTTTTTGTGTATTTTTATGTGTATGCTAATATTTTATTGTAAATGTTGTGTTGAGGTGAGACTATAATAAAGTATTTGTCTTGTCTTGTCTTGTCTTTGAACGACGGCAAGTCAATGAAATGTACAGAGCTTGGGGTGTAAATCTTAATTTCGGTAAACTGAAAGTTTTGCCACTTGCTTGACCGCAGCAATAATTCAGTGAATAACATACATGTATAGCAAAATATACCTTTTTAAATATAGTTTTATTAAAGACCTTTTTAATGTTTAACATTAGTTTCAGCTAAAACAGGGTCAGAATTTTTTTATCAACTACATCTCTTTACTCAAATATGGTATAATCGCTTAATAGTCGGGCGGGCCTCAATTCAATATGAAAAAGAAAGGAAATGGGGTAAATGTCAAGGAGACAACATCCCATATCCAGGTTAAAACGACCAAAAACAAAACATCTAGGGGTCACCGTATGGTCTTCAACACAGTGAGGAACCTCACACCATATAGTAAGCCCTAAATGGCCCCGGAAAGGTAAAAAAATGAATAAATCAATGGAAACAAACCACATCCAATTACCCAAATATCAAGAAACTAAAAAAGGACAAGCCAATGACCAACATATTCCTGACTTGGGACAGGCGCAAAAATTGCGGTGGGGTTAAACTCGTTTTCTTGGATCCAAACCCTCCCCCTATGTGTGGTGAATGGCTAAAAATAAATACACAAAAAGACCCACAGTAAAAATCACACTAGAAAAAAGTCCAACTTATCAAGACGAGTACCCTTACAATGAAGTACATAAATCATGAAGACAATACACACAGGTACTGTCCGGACAAATGCTCGCAGTTACTGACAGCTAGCTAAGGACATAATTTCCGTTGACTATGATATCAAGCCTTCTTACATATGAAATTTCAATTGAAATACTTCTAAATAGATTTGGTATAACAACATCATCAATTATGAAAGAAGAACATGATATTGTGCAATGCCAAATACTGCCAATATGAAAAATTGTTTAAATTTAGTTATGGTGTAAAGCATTTAGGAGATGATCAATATTTTTGCCAACAAGATTTAACAACAATGCTATATTTATATCCTTTATGAATAAGTTTGTTCAACGGATTAACAACGGTTTACATCATTTACAGTACGATGAAAATTATTGTACACACAAGTTATACCCTTCTGTACAAATAGATAGAGTATTACATCCACTAGCATTTTAATTATAAAAGGGTTAATTTGTATGGTTGTGAATAGTTCAAATTCAAAGGTACATTAAATATAAAGCAAACTTTCAGAAAAAAACTCTTGATATAATATAGACATTTAAGACATTTCTAATAACTTCGATCATGCGTTCAATATCAATGTTACATATATTAAATACAATCATAATAAAATTAATATCGATGCAAAATGCTGCAATGAGAAATATTTATGGGTTATCTCCCTGTACCAACCTCACTATATATGGTCAAAGGGGAGATAATTATAATTACCATATAAATAAATCCCCTTTGATATTTGAAGAAGATCATCTTCACTTTGACCAAATATGGGCAATTTGGTACAGGAAGATCATCCACAAATATTTCTCATGTCCAGAACATACAATGATGCTTAATAATACCGCGAAAAGAGAATAACTCCGGATCAACGTTCAACTTTGACCTTTATTGTCAAAAACTTGCATGCCAAGGTTTTTCGACAAAGAGAAATCCCAAGCAAATAAGCTACATGGATTTTTGCAAATTAAAAATCGGTAATTTCAAATGATCTTGCCCTTGAAGACGTAATACGGGACTCTCGAGATGGAACTCTCGTGAAATTGAAGGCGAAAAAGATCTCCTCAAATACCAGTCAGAAGGATAACCGGAATCCAGAACTATTGAATATAAATATATACCACCTAAAACAAACTATTTATGAAATTGAAGTGCACTTATAATTTGTCCTGCATGACAATTATTCAACTAAACTTTAATCGACGAGAAACAATTAATCTGAAGCGCTACAAATAGATTAAATATAAATCACCCTTAGCTCAACAGTGTTCATTAATAAGTGATTCCATCTCAAGGTACAACCAAATGTATTGATGTATTGATTTTTTTCGTATAATACACAAAAATTTTGTCGGAGTGAACACGACTCAAAATTCCCGTATTGAAGGTTTGGCTTTTATATAAGTGTATTTGAAAATGAAAAGCAAACGTCAAAAAGAAGGTTGGTAAATATTTTCAATGACTCATGGATATAGATTTCGAACTGATACAGAAAAGGAAAGAAAAACACATGAAGCTACTTAAGCCATTTATGAGATACTTTTATGGTGCTTCTTACTTTAAACGGTGTTTTGACAAGCTGGTATTTAATGAAAGTGAACAGCTTGTTGTAAACATGGTTGTTCAGTAGCAATCGATAGTATTTCAACGGAACAACCTGATATGGCAAAGCAAGATGCACAAAATTAAATATAAATTAAATTAGATGTAAACAGAAGAACTCAGATGACTAAACCGACAGAGCGCAAATTACAAGATGTGTCGCATTTAAATGCGAAATTGAGTGCACAATTAACTTCAAAATTTTTACATTTTCGACAAGACGTACATTTCAATTATCAATCAATTGAATTGAAACTAACATTACAGTGCATTGCATACTTGAAATCAAAAATAGTGTTCAAATATTTCATTTAAGGTATACTAGTACAATCCTCAATATTTTAATATTACAATGTAATTGCAACAATTACAAATTCATGGATCTTTAATATTTCTAAAGGTTGTGAGTCATTTTGAATTTAAAGTATTGAAGGAACATAAAATGTAAATGTTTCATCAAAGTTGTATATTTTGGTGTATGGTCGACTTAATACTTTAGTAAAAACTTCACATGCAATTATAAAATTTATCTAAAGGAAAGCAATACAAGAGCACAACAATGTATGAAACATTCCTACTCACTTGCAAAGTGCAACACCGTCCCTTAAGTGGTTGCAAATTGTCTTCCAATCAGTGCCGGGCTATAAAAGGAAAGGGTTTCAATAAACACAAACCGGGTTACCTGTCACTACCTTTTGTGGTTTCTGACAGGGAAACCGGTAGGATTCATACATGGGTAAAGGCATTATCTTGAGAACTCAGGAAATTGATGAAATAAATATTGGATAAAGCATAGTGCTGACATAAAACACAGGCTACCATATAAAGAACTGAGCAATTTATTGAAATTTCATGAGTTCTCATTACTGTATTTACCATGATAATAAAAGAAAGTCAAAACGAGGTTAGATGTATATATGGTTACCGTGGTGACTACTACAAACATACCTTGATCAGCCGCCTTGCTTAAAATGTATAAATACTGTACAAAGCAGAGAGTACGTTTTAATAATGAATGAATATTTCATATCATAAAAAGGAGTGTTTTTATAAAGTAACCTTCTAAATCTATCATTTTTACTGTAAAAAGAAATCAGACGTCCAGAAGTGAAGTTCTGATATTGATGATAGAGTTTTGACACGTTTGCCTAGAATTTAATATTGTTAAATGAGTATGTATAATATCTGTATTATCAATTTTGTAAATACAAGAATTGATAAGCCCTGTCAATCAAATTTTAGTTATTTCTTACACACAAGACAGCGGTGAGGGTAAAGGTTTTCAATAAACTATTAGATTTAGTAACTAGAATATCCATCGGCATAAAATATGCCGAATAGTGTATGAGATACAGGATCTCCCTGTAGGATCGAGTTCAATAACACTTTCAATGCAGTTGAGTTGCTACGGGACAATACCGCAATGGAAGGGGAGATTTGTCATGCCATAAAATCGGTTAAACCCACCATTTCTTTTGAAATACCAGTACCATGTATGCCAGTGGTCGACAATTTTCCGATGGTTTCCACCTGATTTGTCTTTTTATCAGGTGGACTTCAGCTCTTGGTAACTCTATTCGGTAATTTTGTTGTTACCCCTATTTGAACTATGAACAAACATCAAACCGTTAAATTCACAGTGGCGTACTTAACACAATGAAAACTGTAAAGCAAGTTGGCATGTTTTTTTGTCGTAACTACGATCCAATGTTTCACAATGTTTTGTACTCATATACTGCTATAACATCTTTTCACATCAGAATGGTTGGATTGGATGGTGCAGTCACAATTATAAAACAAGATTCTGATATCAAAATAATGCGGAGTGTCATTTTATGAAAACAAAACATTAAAACCATCATGTTATAAAGACCATTATATAAAATAATTTTGATGCAAATCCTTTGATAATAAAACTTTAGTTATTCTAAATTAAAAGCACACTTTTACTATTCATGATATTTGTATTTAATAACATATGTTCTTGTCAGATTTATATATTAATGTGATAAATCACTTGCTATTGAAATATATACTTTTGACATTCAGAAAGATATAGAAGAGGTACGTTTTTGCATTCATTGAAAAAGGAAATGCAATATATAATGATTTTCGGAATCTCAAAACCGTCTTAACATTTTGAATTTAACGATAAAACTAAAATAAGTTTAGTAAAAAATAATAAAAAAGTTAACAGGAAACATCTACAATGGTCGAAAAACAAAAATATACTTCTCAGTCGACATTTTAAATCAAAATTAAAATTTAAGAAAATTTTGTTAAAATCTAAGGAGTATCTCCCTCTTGCATTGCTCTGTTCTTAGCCGATTTTGGCTTTCCTTTTTGGATCCTGTTGGTAATTTGTTATCTCCCAGCTTTTACATATTTCGATTTATGGATTTCCAAATGTTTTGATTCGATCTGCACTGAAGAGACGAGAGTTATCGAAATGAGCATGTACAGAAGCTAAATTCACAGTAACTTCGGTATTTTGTTATTAAATAAAATCATAGTCCAATAAAAAGAAAAGTTCCGATTTGAGATATACTTAATTTGAAATTTGATTGGAAGCTGAACTTGTTTTTGTTTTTTTTAATTTGATATGCACAATATTCTTCACCAAAAAATATCATTGAAATTTCTCCTAAATTTATTGAATAAATTGAATAAAGGAATTTTTGAATATGATTTTTGGTAAATCTGTAAATTATCAATATATACATCTACACATTATATGAGGATCATACCTTCTTAGGAGAAAAAAATATACTTACAATAGGGTCGTGTTCACTCCCTATTTGGGCATTAAACCAGTTGACGATATGAGTAGGAGTTCCGGCTGCTTCCTCCCTGTCGTAGTTCTGAATGAGAATTATTTCGATTTTAAGTATATTTAACTCATGATAAATAAATCAAATCATTATTAGATTCAGCACAAGCAATCTATTTCATTCCCTACCTTTAATATACAGATATTGAAAAATTGTTTTACTCAAATACAATGCAAAAGTATGAAGGTCGGAATATGTGAATCCGAGAATTTACTATAATTTTTTTATTTTCAGAAACGTCTCCCTTTTCTATGAAACGTCATATATTGTTGTGCAAAATGCAACTTCCAGTTACAGTTTATGTACTTTTGAACAAGATTTACAGCTCCGATTGGACTGGGGTAATAAACCATATCCGAACTCTGTTATCAGAATTTACCACACAACATTTAACATGTCATAGTATAGAAAACGTCACGTCTTAAATTCCAAAACGTCATGAAATTGTGTTTTTGAAGTACCTTCTTGGTCACGTGAGGCGGACATGCTTGTGACGTAGGGCGGCAAATAACAACTGGTTGAATCTAAATACCAAAACTCGGATATGGTCTGTTGTCCCTAACTATTAGTCATGTTTCTCATAATACAATCATAGTATGAAAATTGACGTCCTTTTTATGAAGGTATAAGATCGAAACAATAACAAAGAATAAATGAAATATGTACAAGTATTTAAGTTTGCAGATACAATTTTCGTTTCTTTATTTCTTGATAAGATTATTTTAGTTCAAAGCACAAAGTAAAAAAAAAACTTCAGATACCACTTTTACCAAATTTCTAAAGATGCGTTTAAATACATATTATATGCAAAACACTTACTTACCATAACGTGTCGTTGCATATAAATAAAACTTACGTTTATCAAATTTTATCATTAAACTTATTTTAGATATGAAATAATAAGCACTACAAATGTAGAGTAGAATTGGAAAGTCACAAATAAGATATTCATGCATTGTATAAAAGTGAAAATAAGAGGGATATACTGTCTAATTTCTTCACTAATATATATAATTACAACTTAACACTAACTAGCATTTACACATAATATAGTGATATATAAAACTATACGGGTATATACTAACTATCAAGCAACAATAAAATGGTGATTTGAACAAGAGTGAACGCTGTTGTCTGTATCTTATCATTTTGTTACTTGAATTAGGTTGTTTTTTTCTGTCGCACAAATCTAAGGAAAGTGTTTTTACCATATTTTATGTCCCCACCATGAAGTCGATGTTTATTCTGGCTGCTTATGAAAACAACTGGTACTAAGATAATTTGAATTTTGCCTATATTCTAATTGATTTGCTAAAGTGAATTTTTCTGTACATATGCAAATTACGCTTGCAGCTATGAACGCGCACAATGCCGGGGTGTTTAAATGAGTTATGAAATGAACACTATCAAAAAATGGTTATACAGAGATATTTCTCATTCTAAAAGAATGTTGTCCTGTCTCCATTATTGCAAAAGTTGCCTTAAAAAACAAATCGTTACTTTATATGCCTTTTTAAAATTACATAGTTGTTTCTCTTGTTGAATTTGACACCACCACCACCATTTAGCTCCTGTCATTACTGAAGGTGTTAAACATTGTAGAACAGTAACATCGAATAATAAGTAAAGTTGCATCTGATTATATACATGCTATTTTGACGTTGACATTGTAATGTAACTTAAGCGATCTACAGGGAATTTTGTAAACCTCGCATTCTGTTATAAGCACTCTCAACAATTAAAAGGATTTTCAACATGAACGGACATTAAAAGATTAAAAATCAAAATAATCATTAGAAATTTTAAATTATTAGCAGGTTCTTTTCGCTTACCTACATCAATACAACATGCAAATGAAACTATGCAAACACAAAACCTAGCAATCATTATATGCTGCAAAACGAAACAAAGGATCAAGGCCACAAATTTAAATATATTTGTTCATTTGTTCGGATATAGATGTAGTCGTTCGAATCTAGTATCACCTTTCAAATACAAATAAAATGTATTTTCTGCAATACGAAATTAAGTTATCAATTGAGTCTCCGCTTTAAAGTTTTCAAAATAATTTCATGTTTTACATTGAAAAATATCTTGTGGAATAATTGCGAGACTTGTGAATTTGTGAAACTTCCCAAACAACATACCAAATAAAATACTTTTTGTTCTGAAAAATTTGTCAGCAAAAATATATGAAATCGAACAATACTAATTCAATATGTTACCCCTTTTCCAATAGCAATGCTTTATCTGACAAATAAGCAAATGGAGAAATTAATGGGCTTTTTTTCTCCGAGAAGTGGAATAAAACTAACACTGAAAATCACGAGTGAAAATTACATGGGATACCTATTAATCAAAATGTATAATGGAGCATAATGCTTATTCATGTTTGAAAACAATAGTTATTTATGCTCAATTAACACCCATTAAGGGTTAAAGGTATATAATTCAATAAAGCAAGCATTGCAGTCGTAATTTTAAAACAGATTGCAGTTTTATTCCTTACAACACACATGCATGTGAATTAACTATATTGTATACTAAAATTATTGCTTTAAATAGCGTTATATAATGGATACATGCAATAAAACGCGTTGAGTGCTTTGACTGCTGGAACAACAACAAGAAATACAATGTCAACGTCATGATACCTGTGTTTATATATGTATAGATATACTAGCTATAATGCTTTCTTTCTATAGAGAGTATAAGAAAGTGAGAAACAACTACTTCTAAGTCTTACTAATTCCAATTTACGTTGCACTTCATAGCCTAATCCCGACTTAGAAGCTCGGAATGACATCCTCCGCCCTCAATGTTGACGTTTTTTCCTTTGTTTATACTGCGAAAAAATGATATGAAAAAATGATATTAGTGGGATGGTGGGTATAGGGACACTGTTAATGATAAATAGAAGCATGACTGAGTCCTTCCAACTCTTGATCACACCAATCTTTAAACGGTTCATTCCACAGTGGAAAAGAGTTCTAGGGATTGGAAATAATATGTAAATATCAGAATTCTTGTGAATAAGAACATAATAAGCGTGTCAATGATTAAGATGGTGTGGAATAAAACGTTTAATTGATCTGGGTCATGCTTCTTACTTGTTCCATCTTCTTCTCCACTTCATAGCCGAGGCCAGACTTGCTAGCACGACCACTTCCAGACATCTTGAATCCAGAAAATGATGACAAAAAATCTGCGCATAACAAAGCAAATATACTTAAAATATTGTATGCTTACATCTTCCATTTTCTTTTCTACGGCATATCCTATGCCACTTTTTTTAGCCCGTGAACTAGCACTACTCATGGCTGCTGCTTAGTTGTGCTGTTTTGGAAAAAGTAAACAATAAATAACAAAGAAACAGAAATGAACCCTGTTTTGTTTAGATATTAAAATAAAAATTGAGAATACAGATTCTCTTGGTGGTCTTCGACAGTAAACTTTTATATCAATATCTAAACAAAATGGACTTCCTTTTTGAAAGTCAAGTTTAAATTCTGGAACATTGATTACAATGGATTACAATGGCAATACAACCTTTCATAACATATCGCGGAGCTATCATCTATGGCGAATGGAGAGGGTATGTGCTTTTTCTTCCTAGAATTTCGACGTCACAATACAAACTATAGTACATTAGTAAAAATGGACTTTGAAAATGAAAACACATTATTGAGGTGGCGATAAGTAAGGGAGCACTGTATGTGATTTATTGCATTTAGTATGTTAGAAAATAACACGTACCAACTCAATTTCCGTCAGAAAATAAAAGCTCCCAAGTTATTGTAAAAGAGTCCTTAATTCAAGGTCGTCGGAAGCATTTGCATAGATAATATTACTCCTAAATAATTAGGCATTTTATCTTCAACAATAATGACTATTATTGTATTCATTTCAAGGAAATGAATGACAGATCCATTTCATTCACTGTTGGTAGCAACGGACACCATCGCCACCTAGCAATGTTTCTTTTCACACTAACGTAATTTCCAAATATAATCAGTTTACTGAACTACATAACCGAACACATACTGGTTAACGCAGACAATGGGAACATGTCAAATGACAGTATTTCAGCAAATTGTTTTCAAAACATTATTTATAATTTTTCCTACCCTTTATGAGTGTAATTTGAATAAAACTATACAAATATGGCATGACAATGAGGGAAGTGAATACGTGGATTTTATAGATCTCACTTAGGACGCAGTCAGATATAATTGTTTTATTAATTTATGATATTAGTCTTGTTTTAATTACCACGTAACATTCGTTGTATTGGCTTATGAAATATGGTGTAAACCTGATGTTTCCACATACAGACGTAATGGCCTATCTTTGGAAACACCAAGCTTAAACTATATTTACCGAACGTCATGTGACGTCAAATCAACCAATCACATAACTCAAATAATGTCACAAAACAATAAAGATTTTTATTATAGCATTTTCACGGAACTGCATTTTGATAATTCATGTCTGTTCCATACAATCCATGATCAAGGAGAACTAAAAAATAATAGAAGCATGCAAAGGTTCAATAAATCACCAAAACATTTAATGACCGTAACATTCAAGATGGCGTCACAATGAAATTGTGGGATAATTACAAGAAAAGTCTGAGGACGAGAAACTGCACAGATGAATTAATTTTGGGGTTTTCATCCTGAAATATGAGTTTTCAGCCCCATTGTTCTAATGCCAAAACAAATAAGTCTTCCAAGAAAGATAACTTCCTACTTATTCCGTAGGATTACGTAAAGTTTAGACGTTAAATAGTAAACTGCTTTATGTTGAATATTATTTATTGAGTTTAATTACGGATATGACGCATGGTATAACATTCACCCAGTCTTAAGCTGATTGCCTTACTTATTTACGTCATTGGCAAAGCCTCAAATCTTATAACAGTTGTATTATTGTGAATTAGAAAAAAAATAGTTTGTGACTAATAATGGAGCACCTGTTAACACCTTGAAATTAAGAATTGATATTTGCCTTCTTTGATAAACCTAAAGAAAAAATAGCACGGAAAACTTTTTCGTTCGTCACGTACACCATGCAAGTCCACGGGCATAGATGTTGCGGACGTTGAAAATTTAAGTGTGTTCAATTTGATCGACGCAGACTTCTATTAAGGCACATTACATTATTGAAGAAGTGAAGTGAACTTTAGAACTTTCAATGTTTTTTAGTTGTTGCAAAACTAGTAAATATGTAGACAATCTTTTCTACTTTGTGATTTCGAAGTGACTTCATTAAGCTTTACTGTTTTAATATTAAAAATTGAAATGTTTGAAAAATATGATTTTTGTATGTTTCATGTGATTTGTATTGTGTTCTTTTTGTATTGTATTGCTATGACTCTAGCGAGTCTTTTGTCTGCAAATAAAAGTTTTTATTATAAATGTAAAGCGATGTTGGTGTGATCCTTACAAAAATAAAACATTATCCGTGTGAATAAAATGAAAAATAAATCACTGACAGTTAGATACAAACAACCACCAAAGTTGATTTTTAGATTGACGGCTCGGTTCTCACTTACTTCAATAGGGACCTCCTATGGAAACTTACTGTGCGCCACTTTTATTTGACTCTTTCCTTTACTCCTATGAGGCTAAGTTTTTACAAGGGCTTACACAAAGAAAAACATTAGCCCAGTCCTATAATTTCAGATTCTGCTTCATAGACGATGTTCTTTCTCTTAACTATCCAAACTTTAAGGAATATTTATATCAGATTCATCCAAATGAGCTTGAAATGAAAGACATTACTGATACACTTACGACAACTTTTTTGTAAATTGACGAAGATGTACATTAGAAAACTAAGCTACATGACAAGCATGATGATTTTATCTTCCGAATGGGAATTTCCCCTTTCTTAGCAGCAATATACCTACCTCTCTTGCCTATTGAGTATACATTTCACAGTTGATTCGTAACTTCGAGTATGTAGTTTGTACAGTGATAACACTGTCCCAAAAGCTGCTAAGTCAGGGATTTGTTCAGCCTGTGATGATTCCTGAAGAAATTCTATGGCCGTCACCATAACATCATTGAAAGATATGACGTGCCAGTGTCTCAAATGAAAGCGGACATTTTTAGCTAGATTCACGTCTTCCCGGATTTCACTATACCGATTTTTGACTTTTTCCTAGATTGACTCAATTACAGTGTGACGGGTTTTGTTAATAAAGCAAGATGACATGCTTACCCATCCGGAGTACCTTTTCATGGGAGTTCACACTGTCAGTGCTTTGTTTTTGAATGTTGTGGTCTTATGTATGCATTTTGTAGCTATCTAACGTCCGTTCTTGTTTTGGCCATGTCTTTGGACTTTGATTTTTGTAATTTCCAATCTTTTGTCTCTTCGGTATTCTACTGTTGTTGTTTCAAAAACCAACAAAATGCAATTTTTTATTGAATGTATATTATTGGATCGAGTAATTTCACTGCTGGATCTTCCTTAAACTTTGAGTGATGATAAATAGTTGGTAATTACAGTAACTAGTAGCGACCCTGCCCAATGAGAAACCTCGGTCAGTTATCTCTCTGTACCAAGTTAGTTTTGTATGGTTCAAAGTGGAGATAATTTCAATTAGCATATCAATAGCCTCTTTTTATATTTAAATCAAAATTATATCATCTTTAACTATATATATCTAACTTGGTACAGGGAGATAACTGACCGAGGTTTCTCATTGTGGTTAAATTTTCGACCCTATAATAGACAAGATGTCAAAAGTACTACCTATTCATATATCTTACAACTAAAAAAACTTATTTATATAATTTATTGCCTCCGTGCCATACAAAGCAAGTTTTAGCATACTTGCCAACCTCTAATGGACCAAATCAGGGTTATAACCCTCTTTCAAAAAAGAAAATGAGGGTCATAGCGCGCAAGGACATTTCCAGACCAAGAAAACAGTACTTACAACAGTTTTAGTCTTGTGAAGGGTAAAAATAAATAGCACAATATTTAGAAAATCATTTAATTTTGCACATTTAACAAAGAATATATCAAAAATACTAGAAATAGTTTAGGAAATTCTAACATTTTAACCCAAATGTTACATTTTTTCTCAATGACGGTGATGAGGGTCATAATTTGCAAAAGAGGGTTATTTTAAGGGTCATATACTAAAAAGGGTCACACCCTAAAAAAGAGGGTGTGACCCTCCAAATGAGGGTGACTTGGCAACTATGGGTTTTAGGTCGCAAGAGAATACTGAACTAGTTGACAACTCGAAAAAAAATAGACCCATTCAAGCAGCACGTCTATAAGAAACGAAGTGGCTATTTTTCCGGCTAGCCGGAAGCATAGACAAAAAAGTCTATTTTCCGGCAGTTGACAGTGAGAAAAGTTTTTGATAATTTGTAACATTTGAATAATTAACATACAATATAAGTCGTCTATTTGCAATTTCTTTGAAATAAAAAGTATACTTTAATGTATTGTAAAGGTGTTAGATATTGATAAATGCGAAAATAATTTGTTGTAGTATGTATCATTAATAGACAAAATTTACTATTTGTCCGGCTGTCCGGAACGGACAAATAGTCAAAAATGTCTATTTTTCCGGTCATTGAAATTCAGAATAAAATCAATACTAGCAGTTACAAGATCGCAAAAATTATCATTATCAGAAAGTAAACAATGTAAATTAGTAAGATTTATGATTGATTTCTTTAAAAGGAAAAATGTATAAATTTGTGTTTGTTTAAATCGAATAATGATCAATAATTTATGCATTTCATTTTTGGCCGGAAGAATAGACTTTTTTACCTATTTTTCCTGCTAGCCGTAAGAATTGCCACGGCCTATAAGAAATGACCCCCACTGTCTTTGCCTAAGGGTTCAAGATTAGGTTTGGAACAGACTGAACTGCGATTTGTATGCAGTGGAATGACCTAGCTTCAATGTAATTATAGAGATTATATCAAGGACGTTCTGTCTGTATTTTTGAAATAATTTCTGTATTTTGACAGATAGATAATGTTGATATTCTTTGAACGATGAGAAGGTGCATCTTGAGAATTTCAAATTCTCTACTGGAATCAATCCAAAATTTAATCAGAGAAAATGCATAGTTTAACAATGACTCACAGCATCTATCAATGTGGGAGATAAGATTAAAGAAAAACCTAATTAGTCAAATGTTTACACTGACTCTGTTTCTGCAAAATATTTTTTTTTCAAAATTTCATTTTGGTAAATTGAAATAATGGCAACTGACAACAGCTAGATATTCTTAAGACATAATTGAAAAATACATGTACTATGCACTGGTCCTTGGGAATAGAAGTTCAGCAAAGCAAGACAAAGTACTAGAAAAGCAGTTCATATTTAGCTCATAATTTCTTCGGTTATACCCAATGTAGACATATCCTCACAATTTATTTTAATGTAAACATGTTTTATTATTAAATTCGTCAGAACATTAATAATGCAATTTATTTTACAAAACTGAATGGGTTTGATATTATTTGATTTCACCAGTTTCAAAAAGGTAAAAGGGATGGGTTCCAAAATTACCAGAAGCAGTTACTTGCACATATCAACTTTTATTGACGTCATCGATACACAATGTTTGGCACATTTCACGTTAGGCTCTGGGTCCCACATTTTGTAAATTCCTTTTTTTCTTTAATTCTTTTTTATGAAAATAAATCAAATTTCAAAAACAAAAACATGATTATTAAGAAGCATTTTTTACCATAATCACTGTAGACCAAGTGCGAATCGACGAGAACATTATGAAAGTCAAAACAATACATGCGATTGTTGAAAAAATTCATTATTACTGTCGTAAACATTATTGATTAAATGACAGTAATAATTCCTTTATGGGAATCGCATCTATTGTTTAGACTCAATAATGATCCAATTTGCACTTGGTCGATAGTGATAATGGTAAAATGGCCAAGTTCTTATATAAAAGCAACATAGCCCCGGTAGACTTCGGAATTGTCTGCTATCTTTATCAATACATATAACAAAATCAACAAATTGATTCATATACCGTTATACTCTATTCATATACTCTATGTAATATGACTATTATAGCTATTTTTCTGAATATAACTGCTCTGTGAAATTTAACTATCTGAAAAACTTAAAATAAACAGAATATTTACGATTTTCCTTTGGAAATTAAGTCCTTTTTTCATAAAAAATAAGTTATTTATCTATTGATCTAATTTGCATCTAAAAGAAAAAAAAACAAAAACATTGACACTTCATAAGAGCATCTTCCTGTATCGAAGGGCTCAAACGTCTGTGGGGGTTGAGATGTGCACAGTTTTTATTAAAGTGCAATCTGATGGAAAATGCATAATTGAACTCGTGAAGACATCTACTGAGATATATTGTATACGCAACTAAAAGGGGGAGGGGTTCAATGTCTTGAACTTTCAACGCATTTTTTCTTTTAGGTGTAATTTCTTTAACATTTATCTCCAATTTTCAAACATTCCAATTACCCCCCTCCCAATATTTTGATAAAATGCTATCGTGCTGAATATTTTGACCTTGACCATTACGCTCGTGCATTATAGGATTACACGTGCACTATCATCGTATCTATTTTTAGCCTCATCAGTGCCTTATATTTACATTCGCTACCGTGTGTGAGTCATGGAATTTACTGCTGTTGTGATGAATGCGGAAACATCTTCATATTTAATATTGATGTTATTGCCGAGATCAAGACGATAAATAATGGCCTTCACTGATCAAGGAAATAGCAAATCAGCTACTAAGAATGTTCAATCTGCAAAAGAAAACGTTAAATAAAAGGAAAATGAGAAAATTATCCAACCTAAAATTAAGATTTACTTACACTTTTTGTGAATTTGGGCAAAAGAAGCGAATTTTTTAATCTTTTATTTCGTAAATTTTAATTAAAAAATCTTTTATTTCGTAATTTTTTATTAAAAAATCTTTCATTTCGCAAATTTGAATTTCAACAATCATTCATTTCGTAAATTCTAATTCATGATAACTGATTTTTTTTTTACATTCGAGTTATAAGAAGTATTTTCGCGAAAGTAATGCATAAAAATTGAATAGGATGGTCGGATTATTGAGGGTTGGGTCTACTTCATTCGGAAAAACGAAATAGAATATTCATTTCCCGATACGGGACTTTTGAGTCGTGTTTATCCGGAAACATATATCTATTATTATACGAAAAAAATCAATACCTTGCGAGGGAATCACTAATTAATTAACACTTTTGAGCTGAGTTTGATTTATATTTAATCTATTTGGAGTTCTTCAGATTAATTGTTTTTCGTCAAATAAAATTTAGTTAAATAATTATCATGTAGGACAAATTATAAGTAACTTCAATTTAATAAAAAGTTTGTTTCTTAGGTGGTACATATTTTTATTCAATAGGTCGGGAATCCAGTTATCCTTCTTACTGGTATTTGAGGAGAACATTTTCGCCTTCAATAACACAAGAGTTCCTATCTCGAGAGTCCCGTATTCAAGGGCCAATAAGGACATTCAGATTTACATTTAAAACGAATTTAGACAAGTTTAGAGCTAACTGTGATCTTGGAGAGTAAACCAGTACATGTAAAAATACTGATATAAGTTAAAAGAGATATCTCCCATGAGTGACTATTAATCTATTATGGACTCTTCCCGAGGGAACCGTTTATATGTACGTAATAGGTAAAAATCCTGTGATTTCGTTGGATAATCTGATGTCAACTCGAGGATGTCACTTTATTTGAGCAGTTATTTGTTTACCTTGACAGCGGGATACTATACTTGACGATGAGCCTATGCCTCGCATGACTTCCGGTTTACTATACTTTAGCTCTTTTCCAGTTTGTTTATTTTTCTAATTACTAAATAAATTATGGGCTTCTCCCCCTCGGGAACTGTTTTCTGGTGCGTATAGTGCCCTCACCTTGCTCATGGACTATACGCACCAGACAACACTATAGGAAAACGGTTCTATCGGAAGAAGTCCATAATTGTAATCCAGATTAGCTGTATATTTTTGTATAAATTGTCCATAAATCGTGTATTGCTCCCTTTTGGGCTTTAAGGGGTATTTTTCCGGCGTGCAGAATGTTAAGGCACATAAATACTCTAGTGTATTTCTACCTTGCACTAGTGCGTTTATTCCGTCAGAAGAAATACCCTACTGTATTTATGTTTTGGAATTTCTGTTCTAGTGTATTTTATCCAAGCGAAAGGAATACACGGATGAAAAGAATTCGCTTTTACAGATGGACTCAACAACTGCATGACTTTTAAACTTCTGTTTTATTTACTATACTGTTTATGCCTTAAACCCTAACTGGTAGAAATATGCACTGAGATAAATCAATAAAGAAAATAATTCTATCATTACATCGAAAAAAAAACATTGAAAGCTCATGCGTCTTCATTGAAGGTATACTTATATATTTGTCTTTAGGTAATTTCTGCTATATACATTTACACCCCTTTTTTTCAGCAAACAGAGAACTTTGTATAAGTGTCAAAATAAGATGATCCTTTTGAACTTTCAATGCTCTTTTTTCCTTTCGGTGTATATATGTTAAATTTCGAGTGCATATCCATATTTTTATGGATTATGTTTTTCTCTACCTCACTACCTTAATTTATCTCAGTTAATATTATGGGAAGAACCCGAGAGTAGGGCATGGAAATTAATTAAGACAAACGGCCAAAATTATATTGTTGTACATGTATTACCGAAGTTGTTTTCACATAAGGGGAACAATTTCCTTCTTTGAAAACATTTTTGGTCAAAGATTTCGAGTTGGATAGAACATCATTGATATCCAAAATCAATCTACACGTATTTTCAAAAATATTGTTATCCTGAAGATGAAATGAATAAAGCACCGTGCTATTTCCCGCCAAATCTACTCGGAATACAATTCTCGGTGTTTATCATTTATCATTAAAGAAAAAGATTACAACACTTTATCCCGTTTATAACAATATTCTATCCATTCTCGATAGTTAAATTTAAAAATTTTAAAATGCTCGACAAGCCTCGCAATTAAAATTTAACTTTTTCTAGTGGATAAAATATGGTATGTGGTGTAAGCTATATTTCTCTAATGATATGTCAAGTTTAAACCGGTATTGACCTTCATATTGAATAAAGAAAGACCCGTGCTATTTCCTGCCCAATCTTTTCGGACTACAGTTATCTGTGTTTATCATTAGGATAACACCACTTTATCCCGATTATTACTATATTTTATCAACTCTCAATTGTATAATTTCAAGCCTCGCAATTAAAATTTTAAAACCTGATAAAATATGGTAATGAACGGGATCTTGTAGTGTAATCTTTATGTATATGAATGCACTGTTATAACCAAACAGTTACCAGTATGTTGATGCAGCAAGTTATTTCCCTTTATAAAAATATGACAAAAATGTCTTATTAGAAGAGGGACGATTCCGTAAATGCGTACGAATTTTGACGAACACTCCGCCAACATGATATGTCAATCAAAGACGTAATAAATATGCCTCCTGTTTTACTTCTGACTAATTACTAATGGCATAGATATGCAGCAATATTTATAGCTGATTATAACGAGCTTAAAATAGCTCCGCACAGAAACATCAGAAAATTTATTCCAATATTCTAATAATTTTGCAGACCTAAGCAAAACCACTGCATTCCTGTTCATAAATATTTTTGATTTTTAAAAATTGTGAATAAATTCTATTATAAAATATTTTGAATTGTAAATCGTTTTTGCAACATAAATCCATATTTTTACCATGAACTGAACTAAAAGCTCAAGTATTACTTTACTTCATATTTTTTTATATATCTTACACCCTTTACTTTATTCCCTTTGCAATGTATCCTTACGGGTAAAATTTCTCAAAGTACCGAAAACGTTTTGCATAGGATCTCTTTTCAAAATTATATTTTCTCATAACAATGTGTAATGGGCTATTCAAAGATGGTTTAACAAAAAAGGTATGTGCTGTTGCAAGGTAAAGAGTATTTGCTTGGTATTTCTACGAACTCTGTGGAGTTTTGGGTAGTAGTGATATCAACATTACAGATCAGCTATTTTTCACTGGGGTGGGCGGGGGGATGTAAACTTAGCAAGAGGAAATATGTATGTAGATGATATTGTTTATAGACCTCTATAATTAAAACTAACGTCCATAATACATATTGCTTTTGATTATCTTTATCTGAAAAATTTATTATTAAACAACTTGCATAGTTTAATATGAAAAAGAAAGGAAATGGGGTAAATGGCAAGGAGACAGTGCACATTTTCCTATTCAGGTTGTAATTATTCGTGTGGCATAACACAAAAAAACAAAAGATTTTCAAGTAAATTGAAATAGTATGCAAAAGAACTTTGCAAAAGAAAGAAAAAGCTCAGGAAAGAGTTGCTTCCGCATACATATTATCCCGGAATATCACACACTTCCTGAATTTCCTAGGATTAGAAAGATATATGACAATTCCTTTTTGAAACGGGAGGAAAAAAGACTCCCCGAGTTGTAAAAAAAGGTTAAATTAAGAGTTACTTCCTCATAATCCTCACTTCCTGATTGTGTCAATTTCACAAATATTCTCCGGAACAGAAAGAAACATAAAAAAGTAAAATGTTCATTTCTCAAAAAAAGTTCGACAATTATGATTTATAAAATTATGAGCTATGTTTACTTACTCTAAAGATTCAAAGGCCTTCCGTCCTACTCCGTTCAACAGTCGAACTAACGTAAAATTATTATCAAATTCCTCGTTTTCACCAACCGCCCTTCGCCTCGTCCTATCCTTTTATAGACAGGCAGCACACGCGCCCATCATCTGATAAACGCTTCGGTTCGCTAAGTGAAGGGTAACCTGAGACATTCGATAATCTAGTGTAGAATTGAGTCAACGGTAAAAAGCAGTGCTATACAATACAAATAATTAACTTTCTGTGTATTTTCTATATTTATTTTTGACACGCGTTTTGTTTCACATGCGAAGAATTTAAAATATTTTGGCATTTAATATAATTGGAAAAAATTAATTCACTGAATCGATATTAAATATTCTCCAATATTTCCTCGAAAATGGATGAGATTTTTTGAAGTGGTATAATAAATTGCTGAGATAATTTGATTCATCATTAGAAGAAATATTTTTTCAAAGAGGAGAGCATGAATTGAATAAAACGCATGTTTAGCATTTCTCGTCTCGACTTCTTTTGGAACATCTTTTTCTCCTGATTTCAAAATAAGAAAATGTGAATATTACATTAAAATGGAGTATTTGATATTCTAAAGTGAAGGATTATCGCTACCCGGATTATTCTTATCCTAAACCACACACGATGCTATGTGCAACGGATACTGAAAATACGCAGTTCTTAAATTATTTCTTTGATTAAAATTTAGGTTATTGCTGAGATTAAGGGACTTAACAAAAGTCTGGTGACACGATTGTGTAAACTTCTAAAGGTGCCTATTTTTGTTCAGTTGTTTTGTTTTAGTAGGGGGGGGTGCTTCTGCTTTAATATTTTTGGTTTTGTTTGTGTGTATTTTTGTTTGTTGTATTTTTGCTTTGTTAACATTTCAATATCGTTCCATTCACGAACTCCAAAGTTGTGCTATCATCGTGATTTGTACAAATGATAATGTAAGATTCTATTCAAAGTTTAAAGAATGCATATATACATGTACGGGGTCATGTTAAAAAGAGCATTTACATCAATATCGCGGATACTGAGGCAAATTGAATGCGTTATAATGCAACATTGGCCCACTCCATAATGTTTACCAAGATTGTCTTAAATAAAAGAATAAAAATATGCTTTTAACCATGCACTCGAACCTTTATTAAAGTTATTTCAAACCTGAAAATGTAACCACTGACCATGCGATAGAAACTTTGAAATAACAATAATTCGTAATGTATCAAGAAACCTTTACGGTGGGCTTATGGAACTTGCTGCATATGATGGATGATGATAATAGCCTTGATGATATAATTGCATTATTACTTATAGATACACATTAATTATATAGCAATAATACATACATACTTACAGTATATTATTATTTATGTTATTATTATTGATAATTAATTATAATAACGAATAACAATAATATTATGATAACGTCCCTGTTCGTTACACGGGACAGGTGGGTGATTGACAATTAATCTATGATATGCTTGAATCAAATTTGATTGAGTATACTATTATTTACGGAAAACCCTTTAATTTTGATGGGTGTCTAATTTTTATATTTTACAGAGAATTTTTTCTCGAAAAATGAAATCTAATATTTAACTACAAAAACTTGACTGGGCGGTGGTGTGAGTCTTGTATTTCTTAAAATTTAATGTTTTTGCACGATCTAATTTAATTTAGTTTGTGGTGCGAAAAGAAAATTTTGTACGTCCTTGCCATTTCCCCATTTCCTTAAATAATAATAATCATATTAGTATATAACGTTCATATTGC
>MJUU01033580.1:30027-41313 GCA_002080025.1 Modiolus philippinarum | reverse complement strand
AAAAAACCCAAACAAACAAACAAAAAAACAAACAAACAAACAAACAAACAAACAAACAAACAAACAAAACAAAACAAAACAAAACAAAACAAAACAAAACAAAACAAAACAAAACAAAACAACAAACAAACAAATAAACAAACAAACAAAAAACAAAAACAAAGACAAAAAAAAATGTTTGGATATTTAGGCCATGATTTGTTTAGATTCATTTTGATACTTGGCTCACTTAATCGGCTTAAGCCACTGACCCTGTGAAACAGATCTAATTTTAGTAACGGAGCTATTTGCCGAGGAACCCCAGACCTTGTTATCTTCATTTATGCCCCAGTGGGCTGACGGCATAAAAAATACAAATACAAAATACATTACATGTAAACAAAAATAAAAGATAAGTTCAATAATTTTATGCAGTCTGGGAGTCGCAATAACTCGAAAACCGTTAGACATAGCTGATGAAGTGCAATGGGAAAACATGTTCCTTAGGTCATGACGGAACATCAGACCGTGCGGTATGATATTTTTTGAGTTCTTGCCCTGAAAGATTCAGAGTTGTCGTCAATGCGAATTATCCCTAAACTATTAGTCGCAGATGCCTTGGACCTACATTATTGATCATGGGATGACTTACCCTTCAAAATTAACTCACGGTCAAAGGTCAATTTGTACATTGACCTTTGACCCTTAACCTTGTAATTAGTTTATCTCGGAAACAGTATCAAATAGCTGAAGAATTATAACAGCAAAAATTTTTAGAATATCAGAGCATAAATTTGTTTCATTCGACCGGAATCTCTCCGATGACTCACCGGAGATTTATTGCCCTTGACGCATTTCGGAAAGTGGTTTTACATCTAATATTCCAACCTTTACAGCTAGCATAACAAAAATATATATATCAAAGCAAATACAATGATACTACTCCCCTTTGGGTCGTTGTCTCTTTGACACATTCCCCGTTTCCCTTCTTTTTACTATGAAGAGGCCTTCAATTTGAGACCAAGGTTTAAAGGTCATCAAGGTCACTGGTCAAGGTCATAGCCAATTTTTGGTCTTTTTTATCGTAAATCAGATACCTGATTAAATGTATTGGAGAAAATGTGAGTCTTATTAAGGTCTACAATTGATACATTGGGTCCAACATAATTGGACTTTTGGCTTTGAATATACATCATAATTTTGACCAGAATAGACTGTATCAAATCACTCAAGCATGCAATTATGTTGAAAATATGTAAAAGACAATGTTAAGCTTACATTACTGAAATCGAAATAAAACATTTCTTAAAAATTTCAAAGTAAAATCACCGAGTCCTATCCTACTGACAAACTCAAAAGTCACCAGAAGTATTGCTCCATAGTGAGTCAGAAGTATTGCTCCATAGTGAGTCAGTAGTATTGCTCCATAGTGAGTCAGAAGTATTGCTCCATAGTGAGTCATAATGTAATGCATCATAATGTTGGAGTGCATTATGACTTGCACATGCAACTGAAGATTTATAATCGAGTACTGTTGTTTCTATAATGCCAAATTCATTTATTGCGAGCTTATCTTGTACGGTTCTCTTATATTATTTATATATAGGTGTTCTAATAATATATCAGTGTTCTTGTGGATTGTGACCTCGCTGTTAATGTAAATTTCGGCCGTTGTTGATTTTTCCTTTTGTCTTTTTCATTTAGTTATAAAAAAATGAGATTTTCTAGTAGCATCTATTTAGGCTTTTCGATCCCTTTCTATACCCCCCTTTAGCGTACGATATATAATGATCATGGTGTCTGTCCGTTCGTTCGTCAATCCGCCATAGGGTACTTACTTTGTGGCGACAACTCCTCCTAGACCAGTCGATGAAATTCACTGAGACTTTCACAGAATGTTCAGTACATGTTGCCATTGTGGATCAGCTATTTGAAAATTTGATTGCGTTTTTTTTCTTCTGGAATTCAATCGGGAAGCGGGGGTGATATTAATGAGCTTTGCTAACATTTTTCTAGTTTAATAATGGATTGTAAAGAATTACAGCATTTTGCCGATGGATCATTTGATGTTTCCCTTCATTACGTTTGGTACATCTTTTGGAGCATTCAGACAAAATTTTATGAAATCCTATTTATTCCGACACATTCATGTTTAACATATAAAAAATCCAGAAGAGTTACAATTAAACGCCAAATTTTAAATCGTCTAAATTGGGTTTCTATATGCAATAAAGATATCTATATACCTAACAATCAATATCATCAACATATCAACATTTCCGCTTAAATTACTTCATTTTCAATTTCCTACCACAAAATCACCTTTACCTTATATTAATTTTGAAATTGGGGAGCAAAACTCCTAAATGTTGCACTGTACTCAAGCAGCATGGCAAAATTTGATGTTAAACAACATACGATGATAATCAATTAATCAACCTATTTCTGCATTTCGTGAATCTCATCATAAATCCTTAAAATAGATACGAAATACGATTTTGTCTGTGAAGTAATGCGCACCATTTCCCTTGTATATATTGCCAAACTATACGTAATTTTTCTTTTCGTGTGAAATGTACACATCTGAACAGGTCGTGTAATAACTAAGGCAATTAGAAGATGCTTGATTGTTTTACCGTCGTTTTATTGTTGATTTGGGATGTTTTTTCTCAGTCTACAGGTGATTACAGATATATGTATTATAATCCTCCAGATCAGGCTAAGCAAAAGTAAATTTTAGTACTTTATAGTTCACAATAAATTGCATATTTTGGTGCACCATTTGACTGTACAATGAAAAAATTTACAATGCTACCAACACATGTCTAGAGCAGACATGGGATCAATTACAATAACTTTCAAAAGTAATTAATAACATTCAATTAAAATTACAAAAAATCAATTGAATTAATTAAACTTTCCAATCACATGGTCAATGTAATTAATTACATTTCAATTACTTTTTGTACCGATTTTAATATTGTTCTTATTTCTGCTATAGGATCCAAGACGGAGGCTTTTACATATTAGTTCATCTTCTTTTTGGGTTGATTTGTTATCTCTTTGACATATTCTTCATCACATATTTAACATATGAGTATTTATTCCATCAATGATAAATACAATTATATCAGTTATTGTAAATTCATACAGAAGAACACAAGAAAGACACAATAAATCTCAAATTCTTAGTGTTATTCCAAATGCATGAATACCATAACACCAACCAAAAGATCATAAATCTAGAATACATGTCAATAAAAGGATCACACATAGGGGTGGAAACAAACGAACATAATACAAAAGTCACAAAAACAAAACAATAACAGTGAACCCCTAAAATGAAAGAAAATCCTAATTCCTGACTTTTTTTCAGAATATATATATATATAATCATCTCAAAACAAAGCAACAACATCAACATTCCCGACGTACTGGATCTTAAAAGTCTTAAAAGATACACACTTCGTGAGAAAAATAAAACAAGGCAGTAGACTGAAGTGAACAGTACACATATTTAAAAGTTGATATTTCGAGTCCTATCCGGCTCTTTATCAAAACACAATTAAAAAGTAAAAAACAATGAAATAAAACCTATTTACAAAGACTATACTACAAAAAAAAAGAAAAAAAGTATCGATAGCTACATCACGGACGCTGTTCACGAGAAGGGAAAAATAATTTTGCCAGTGTTTGTACATTGAATCTTCAAAATTCTTATTACTCTAACGGCTATATAGCACGAAATATGATAATATAACAAACAAAAAAAAAAAAAAAAAAAAAAAAAAAAAAAATTAAATTACAAAATGGGTAGGGGCGGGAAATTTAGGCTTTGGTTTTCTAAGCTTTTATGTTCATGCTATATTTAAGTTTTTGCATCCAAAATCGTTCTTTTGCCTGTCTTTGGGTCTCGTTCCAAGATCTATTTTGGTCACTGGCCACTATCTGCATGTCAGTCCAGCTATGTCCAGTGGTGTTAAAATGGATCGCTGTAGCCTGTGATTGTTCTTATTTCTGTATGTGATTGCGATGTAAATTGATGCGAAGATTGAGGGAGTTCTTTGTTTCACCAATAAACATACGGAGCATGTTATCATATATATTACATTTTCAGATTTACAGGATAGATTTCCGAAAATTGTGTAAGTTTCCTTAGTTGCTGAGCTTTCGAAAGTTGATGTTGTGGCACTGTATTTGCAAAGAAGGCAACGTTTATCTAGACAGGTCTTAAATTGTCCTATTTCTGGTGATTTAAGTTTTGCTCTTACGAGCATGTCCTTCAAGTTCTTGGGTCGTCGGAATGAAACAAGTGGGGGTTCAGGAAAAAGGGATTTCATTTTAGGCGATACATGAAGAGCTTTCATGCAGTCCCGCGTAATGGCCGACAGATCTGGGAGTCGTGGATGGAAAGTTGTAACGAAGGGGATGCGTGAGTTTTTATTCTTTTTATCTCTGTATTGCAATAACTGTTTTCTTTCTAAAATAGCAACACTATGAATTGTTTTTTGCACTTTTTATGCTTTGTAACCTCTGTTGACTAATTGCTCTTTAAGCTCTCTGCTCCTCTTGTTAAATGTTTGGTCATCCGAGCAGATCCGACGTAGGCGGGTGGAGAGACTATACGGGATCGCATTAANGGGGGGGGGCTATTGATTTTGGACTAAGTAGGTCAAAGATCAAGGACCGAAAATAGATTGAAAATTTCAGAAAAATTTGGTTTCCGGATGATAACTCGACGAGTTTACATCCAATTGAAATTAAGCTTGGATATATTGTTGAATACCATGAGGGGAGGACTCCTATTGCTTTTGGAGAAATTAGGTCAAAGGTCGAGGCCCTTGACCGAAAATAAACTGACAATTTCAGAAAAAAATTGGTTTCCGGATAACTAAAAAAAGTTTACATTGAATTGAAATGAAACTTGGATATGTTGTTGGATACTAGGAGGGGAGGAATCCTACTAATTTTGGAGAAAATAGGTCAAAGGTCAAGGTCACAGTGACCGAAAATAGAAAATTTCAGAAAAATTTTGTTTCTGGATGATAACTCAAAAAGTTTAAATCTAATTGAAATGAAATTTGGATATATTGTTGGGTACTAGGAGGGGAGGAACCCTAATGATTTTGGAGAAAGTAGGTAAAAGGTCAAGGTCACAGTGACCGAAAATAGACTGAAATTTTCAGAAAAATTTGGTTTCCAGACGATAACTCAAAAAGTTCAAATCTAATTGAAATGAAATCTGGATATATTGTTGGGTACTAGGAGGAGAGGAACCCTATTGATTCAAAGGTCAAGGGCAGTGAAAGTGGCAGTGACAGAAAATAGATTTATATTTTGAAATGTCAAGAATAGACCATCTTGAATTCTTAGACTTATGGTTAATAGGTAGGAAAGATAATAATACATCGGACAAACGAATACTGAAGCAAGAACGAGGAAAGGGGAAATTCTAAAATCATAATTCCAAAATCACGGCAATTCACAGCAACACGAATTGAGACAGTATGACAAAGACATAACAAACACACAAAAACGCCACAAAACTAAAGCACTACCAGTGTGAACCCTATAAAAACTGAAGTATCACCAGGTGCTCCGGCCGGAAGGGTAAGCATGATCTGCTCCACGATTTGCACCCGTCACACTGCCGGTGAAAAGTCCGATATTGTCACAGTCGGTGTTAGTCAGTCCGGTAACAAACTCTGGATCTACCCAAAGATATCTGTTCTCATTTGTGAAACAGAAACACTGTAATGGTCTGTCAAATCGTGGTGACGACCGTAAAACCTCTGAAGTGACAATTGCAACAGTGACTGAATATACCCTTGATGTATAAGTTTTTGAGACAGTAGTTTCGCTCTGTTGACAAAATCGCTGTACAAACTACAGGCACGGCAATAGCGAATGAGTTGTGAAATGTACACCCCAAATGCCGGAGAAGTGGGAATATTACTGCTCAAAAACGGGAAGTCCACTATTGGAAAGTCGAAAAATAGACAATTTTAGAAATATTTTGGTCCTCATATTAACTTGGTCACATAATATTTAAAGTTGCAACTCGGCTTGTGTACCCTGGTTGCATTTAGATTTTCTAGACAATTACATTTTTGACCGATCAGCAACTGAAACTACAGATCTATCCCAATGTCTTTTAACATTTTTTAACACATGGGTCAGGAGGTAATTTAATTTGCGAAAACATGTAGAAGGTGGAAAAAGATTTTATTGCATCTTCTAGTTAAATACAAATGCATTAAATCATATTTTGCAATTATTTTTTAACTCACCTGGCCTTAAAGGCCATGTGAGCTTTTGCCATCACAATGCGTCCGTCGTCTATCGTCCGTCCGTCCGTCTTTCTGTCAACAATTTCAAAAATCTTCTCCTCTGAAACCACTGGGCCAAATGTAACCAAACTTCGCCTGAATCATCACCAGCATCTTCGCTAGCCAAGGGTTACAATCCGCTTCTCTCCTCTTCACCCTTGGCAGATCAAGCCTGATTTCTGAAGCCTCAAACCCAAGGATTTGATTGGTTGCATTAGTTATAGTACTTGGCTGCATCCAATCAGATTGCTGGAAATCATATTTTTACCTGCGTCACCAACGGTGACCGCAGGTCTAGGAGCCGCTCGACTCCGTCCGTCCGTCCGTCTGTCCGTCCGTCCGTCCGTCCGTCCGTCCGTCCGTCACGCTTTGGGGGTACCAAGTTTGTGTAATCTGAAACTCCGACACCTTTAACCCGATACTTTTGAAACTTNTCAAGGACCGAAAATAGATTGAAAATTTCAGAAAAATTTGGTTTCCGGATGGTAACTCAACAAGTTTACATCTAATTGAAATTAAGCTTGGATATATTGTTGAATACCATGAGGGGAGGAATCCTATTGCTTTTGGAGAAATTAGGTCAAAGGTCAAGGCCCCTGACCGAAAATAAACAGACAATTTCAGAAAAAAATTGGTTTCCAGATAACTAAAAAAGTTTACATTGAATTGAAATGAAACTTGGATATGTTGTTGGATACTAGGAGGGGAGGAATCCTACTAATTTTGGAGAAAATTTGTCAAAGGTCAAGGTCACAGTGACCGAAAATAGAAAATTTCAGAAAAATTTTGTTTCTGGATGATAACTCAAAAAGTTTAAATCTAATTGAAATGAAATTTGGATATATTGTTGGGTACTAGGAGGGGAGGAACCCTTATGATTTTTGAGAAAGTAGGTCAAAGGTCAAGGTCACAGTGACCGAAAATAGACTGAAATTTTCAGAAAAATTTGGTTTCCAGACGATAACTAAAAAAAAATCTAATTGAAATGAAATTTGGATATATTGTTGGGTAGTAGGAGGAGAGGAACCCTATTGATTCAAAGGTCAAGGGCAGTGAAAGTGGCAATGACAGAAAATAGATTTATATATTGAAATGTCAAGAATAGACCATCTTGAATTCGTAGACTTTTGGTTAATAGGTAGGAAAGATAATAATACATCGGACAAACGAATACCGAAGCAAGAACGAGGAAAGGGGAAATTCTAAAATCATAAATCCAAAATCACGGCAATTCACAGCAACACGAATTGAGACAGTATGACAAAGACATAACAAACACACAAAAACGCCACAAAACTAAAGCACTACCAGTGTGAACCCTATAAAAACTGAAGTATCACCAGGTGCTCCGGAAGGGTAAGCATGATCTGCTCCACGCTTGGCACCCGTCACACTGCCGGTGAAAAGTCCGATATTGTCATAGTCGGTGTTAGTCAGTCCGGTAACAAACTCTGGATCTACCAAAAGATATCTGTTCTCATTTGTGAAACAGAAACACTGTAATGGTCTGTCAAATCGTGGTGACGACCGTAAAACCTCTGAAGTGACAATTGCAACAGTGAATGAATATATACCCTTGATGTATAAGTTTTTGAGACAGTAGTTTCGCTCTGTTGACAAAATCGCTGTACAAACTACAGGCACGGTAATAGCGAATGAGTTGTGAAATGTACACGCCATATGCCGGAGAAGTGGGAATATTACTGCTCAAAAACAGGAAGTTCACTATTAGAAAGTCGAAAAATAGACAATTTTAGAAATATTTTGGTCCTCACATTAACTTGGTCACATAATATTTAAAGTTGCAACTCGGCTTGTGCACCCTGGTTGCATTTAGATTTTCTAGACAATTACATTTTTGACCGATCAGCAACTGAAACTACAGATCTATCCCAATGTCATTTAACATTTTTTAATACATGGGTCAGGAGGTAATTTAATTTGCGAAAACATGTAGAAGGTAGAAAAAGATTTTATTGCATCTTCTAGTTAAATACAAATGCGTTAAATCATATTTTGCAATTATTTTTTAACTCACCTGGCCTTAAAGGCCATGTGAGCTTTTGCCATCACTATGCGTCCGTCGTCTATCGTCCGTCCGTCCGTCTTTTTGTCAACAATTTCAAAAATCTTCTCCTCTGAAACCACTGGACCAAATGTAACCACACTTCGCCTGAATCATCACAAGCATCTTCGCTAGCCAAGGGTTACAATCCGCTTCTCTCCTCTTCACCCTTGGCAGATCAAGCCTGATTTCTGAAGCCTCAAATCCAAGGATTTGATTGGTTGCATTAGTACTTGGCTGAATCCAATCAGATTGTTGGAAATCATATTTTTAATATATAAAATGACAATAAAATCTAAAATAAAGTGTGTATTGATTTTTTAATTTTGCAAAATTCCAAGGATTTGTAATGTTTCTTAACTTTTGAAGGTTCACTTTCCTTGCATTAAGTATTTTTTTGAATTTTGACATTATTTGATATCATAAATGATCTTTATTCTTTATAATAAATCATACTGAAAATCTTACTTAAAAGGGAGATAATTTTAGACTAGTGTCTCCAAAAATGTGGCTTGATCTGCCAAGGGTGAAGAGGAGAGAAGCGAATCGTAAGCCTTGGCTAGCGAAGAGGCATCACCAGAGTATGGCTTCTCAAAATTGTGTTCGATCAGGCGGTAGGTCAAACAACATGGCCGCCATTGCTAAAAATAGAACATAGGGGTAAATTGCAGTTTTTGGCCAATAACTCGAAAACCGTTACAGATAACAAAATCTGACAGAGGATTAAATGATCAGCATGATGAGATCTACCTACCGTGCAATTTTGAAGAAAATCTGAAACCCATCTCGGAGTTGTAGCCCTTTTTCCGTAAAATTTTCAAAAGTTGCACATTTTTTATTTTTTTTATAGATATTCATGTTACAACTTCAAAACCGATGTAAAAAATTGTTCGTTGACCGCCATTTTCGAAATGGCCGCCAGAAAGGCGGGAAAATTCAGCATTGTCTGATTTCAATGAAATTTGGTTTCCAAAAATGTATTGATGTCGCAACATCAAAACCGATGTTAAAAATTATTCGTTGACTGCCATTTTCAAAATGGCCACCAAAAA
The DNA here is from genome assembly GCA_002080025.1 of Modiolus philippinarum. Classification (NCBI taxonomy): domain Eukaryota; kingdom Metazoa; phylum Mollusca; class Bivalvia; order Mytilida; family Modiolidae; genus Modiolus; species Modiolus philippinarum. The sequence continues at coordinate 31,888 of MJUU01033580.1, read as the reverse complement.
AGCGGGAAAATTTAACATTGTCCGATTTCAATGAAACTTGGTATCCAAGTGGATATTGATGTCACTACTTCAAAACCGGTGTTGAAAATTGTTTGTTGACTGCCATTTTAAAATGGCCACCAAAAAGAGCGGGAAAATTTAACATTGTCCGATTTCAATGAAATTTGGTATCCAAGTGGATATTGATGTCACTACTTCAAAACCGGTGGTGAAAATTGTTTGTTGACTGCCATTTTCAAATGGCTGCCAAAAAGGTGGGAAAATTCAACATTGTCCAATTTCAATGAAATGTGATTTCCAAATAGATATTGATGACGCAACTTCAAAACTGATGTTGAAAATTGTTCGCAGACACCCATTTTCAAAATGGCTGCCAAAGAAAAGGCGGGAAAATTCGACAAGTCCGATTTGAAAGAAATTTGGTTTCCAAATAGATATTGATGTTGCCACCTCAGAACCGATGTTTAAAATTGTTCATTGACGCCATTACCAAATGATGTCTCGACTTCAAAACTGTTTTTGAAAGTGGTCCTTAGCAATAACGTTTTTTGTCAAAAAAGCCCGACAAAGAAATATAGTAAAACATAATCAGACTTTAAATACAGTTCAAGATGTGTTGTTCAAACTACCAAGGTTTGAGAAACTCAAGATCACATGTATAACTCACAATGTTAGCTTGATTGTGGCAACTGAATGCCAGGTGAGCGATACAGGCTCCTGGGAGCCTCTGGTTTTAATTCATAATTTCAAAGTTGAGTATAAATCTCCACTGCAAATTGGTAAAAAATACTAAGAGAAACAGAAAACTAACTCATCTGAGATTTTAGACAGATTTTAAAATTGAGTACTATTATGATTTGGACATAACTCAAAATAAATAAAAAAAATGAACAGAAACGGATTTCCCTTCATACAAATACATGTATATAGATACTTTGATAAGTATACAGTGAAGTCAAACACATGCCGCGTGATTTGTTTTCTGAATCCATACAAATCTATCTTACCCTGGGTTAAAGTTCTAGGATTGTCAGATTCTGACATGTCTACCTTTCTCCTCAGTCATAACCAAAACAATCTGTAGTTTTCTAAGTTTCTAACAAAATAAACAAATTCAAAGAATTTGAGCAAGTGAACATACTTTTTCTTTCAACATAAGAACTGTAATATTGTAACCAACAATTAACATTTATTAGCATTATTATACACCAGGAACCAGAATATGATCAGATTTTTCGTCAAATAAATAAAATGCAAACGTGGACTTGTGTCTCGTTTAAACGTATTTCTCTAATTTCTATCCAGTTTTCACATTCCCTGAACGGTGGTGAAACATTTGATCTCCTTCCTAGAGAGGTAAACAAGTTTCGTGACATTTCCCGCCAAATTTATTTGGAATACAATCCTCGGTGTTTTTCGTCCAATCATTAGAGAAACAGTTTCCACAACTTAAACACTTTTATTATGAAATTTCTCTCATCTCGTTAAATAAATTTTCAAATTTTTAAAAGCTCGGCAAGCCTCGCTTTCAAACATTTGTAAAATTTATTTAACTCGATGTGAGAAATTTCATAAACAACTAGTTCTATTTATGGAAACTATATTTTACCACTTAATAAAGAAAGATTTAGAAACATAGTCAAGTTGAGAATCATTATTATGATTATAAGCTTGGGTTGTATCGATATATCATGATACTATACAATTATTGACTTTGATATAGGTTGCTGCTGGGATTTATCAACCTGAAAAAAAGTAATATTCACCGAGCCAACGGCGAGGTGAATATTGCTTTTTGAGGGTTGATAAATCCCTGCAGCAACCTATTTCAAAGTCAGTAATTGTTTTATTATATGATTAT
>MJUU01033579.1:25590-43423 GCA_002080025.1 Modiolus philippinarum | reverse complement strand
CGACGCCAGCGCCATACCATAATACGACCGCAAAATTTTTGCGGTCGAAGAAAAATGAAATTTTGAAAATTTATTGGGAAAAGGGCAATAACTCCAAGACAGGTTTTCAAATTTTCCTCAAAACTGCAGGGCTGGTAGATCTTGTCATGCTGATCACTTTTAATCCGTCACAGATTTTTTAGTTATTTGCCAAAAACAGCAATTTACCCCCTTGTGCTAATTATAGTAACGGCAGCCATGTTGTTTGGTCCCCAGAATAATCAAACACAGTTTTGAATCTAGATACCCTGGTAATGATTCAGGCCAAGTTAACTTAAAATTGGCCTAGCTGTTTCAGAGGAGAAGATTTTTGAAAAAGTTTACGACGGACGGATATCAGTTGGACAAAACGCCAAGAGTTGGGAATAGCTCACATGTCCATTTAGGCCAGTTGAGCTAAAAACACCTACTGTATACTTCCACAAATTTGTAGCCAGATATTTCTTCAAATTACCCAAGTACAATTTTCTATTAAACTGAATAGAGTTACGAGTCCAAATGATTTCTTTAAATTAGGATTTATTAATTATAAGAACCAGTATTTGAGTCACTACTTAAAAAATCAAGTTCTTACCCCAAACATATCCATACAGACTGAACTCTTCTTGAATTCTTTCAATACGAAAGCGTAAGACATGTCTACATGGGTCAAGCTCCACAGAGGCTCTGAATCCACGCTTGAGGAATGCAATGTTCATACAACAATCCACGGCTGTACATGAAGACTGAAGTGAGCACATGGCTGTACTTGGTATGGAGGGAGGACTTGGAAAGGTAATGTCCAAACTACAATCTACAATAATAATGAAGTTTCTATAAATGATGCTACTTGAATACAATACAGTAGTCCCTCCATTAACACAGGGTAGGAATGGGTGTATCTTATGATAGTTAATGGTTAAAGAGTTTTTTCTCCAACTAACAATAACACCTCGCCTTTATATGTAGAGACGATTAACATTTTGCCCATTTGAAGTTAACAATAGCTGAGAAGGGGCATTTGACAGTTAACAATAAAGGGCACTCATACCCTTTTAACAGGCACCAATACTGCAACAACTTTCTGGCCTTATGGAGGAGGTGATCTTTCATCAGAGGGTCAATTTAGTTGAAAAACACAAAGTAGGGAGGGTGGTATGTATGGGGAGGGGGCCATATTATCTAGTGAATACTGTACTTAATATGAATAGGAATCACTTGCATATTGCATTTAAATATTTCAAAATAATTAAATTTATTTTCATCAATATGAAAATTCTTGAAAAAGGAGTGCAAGCATCCAAATTCTTTTTTCGACTCAAGGTTCAAGTTGAGTGCTGTGAAAAGACATAGAAATTCTTACACGAGTGAAAGATATCAACAACTTAAACTTTGATTGCATGTTAGTACCAATTTCTTACAATAAACATGATTCAATAAACCCTCCAATATCTAAACTTTGTAAATTTTATTGAAAACTAAGGAGTATCTCCCTCATGCAAAGCTCTGTCCTTAGCTGATTTTGGCTTTGAATTTAGATCACTTTGGTTATTTGTTTTCTATCAGTTTTTAAACATCTTTGAGTTGATGGTCTTACAAACGTTTAGATTTTATCTGCACTGATGAGACATAAGTTGTCGAAATGCGCATATGCAAAAAGTAAATTCACAGTAACTTCGGTATTTACTTATCTAAAATGATGACCTGCATTTGCAGTAACTTTTGGTATTTTGTTATTTATTACCACTGGGATGATGTCTCTGCTGGTGAATTGTAAGTTCCCACGGGTTTTTATCAACACAATAGCCAGTACTTCATTGCCAGCTCAAAAACCTATTTTATTTTGAAAACTTACATTATAAGAAAATTTTGTAATAACTAAAGAATATCTGTAAGCCAATATAGAATCCTTTGAAATATGATCCAAATGGAACAAATATTATGGATATATCTATGAGATTAATTCCGTCTGTAGATTATTTCACCAGGTGAGCAGTAAATACTTTCCAACTGGAGATAATTTCACTGGGCGAGCTATGAAATTTGTTCCTTTGGAACTTATTTCACCATGGATAATAAAAAAACGTAACAGATCTCCCTCTTGCTTATCTCTATCCTTAGCTGATTTTGGCTTTTTTCTATTCAGATGTAAATGGTAATTTGCTCTTTTACAAATATTTCTATTTTTGGATTTCTAAATCTTTTGATTGATTTGCACTGAAGAAGCATAGGTTGTCAAAATGACCACATGCTTGAACTAAATTCACAATAACTTTGGTATCTTGTTATCTTGATAAATAAAGCCATACTGAAAATTACAATCAAGTACAGTTGGCACATGTGCAAAATATACTGGTACTTGTTTCCAATAAATTTTGATGGTTAATTTTTCAATCAACCTATAAATACTAACACAGATCCAATTATTTTTTAATCAAAACCCCTCCCACAATGGATTCTTAGATGTTTCTGCTATTTTGAACACTGCATTGCATATTTCTGCATTAACTTTATTTCTCAATTTTTAATATCATAATCAGAATCGTAACATCCAGTTCACTTAGCATTGACTAGAAAATTAAAGTTGAAATTACGGAAAAATAAAGGCATTTCTACAGGAGTAATGACCATGAATAAATAGCAAGAGGATGTGTTCTTTGTTATCTCATAAGTCTTTCACCTACTCATGCGATTTATCCATGCTAAATGAAGTCAATGTTGACAAAACTTATGGTGGGAACCAGTCCACTTCGACTGCAAAACTGGTTTAATTTCCATATTAGAATTTAGATAAACCATGTCCGCCTGGTATATTATTGTCATTTTGGTAATGGAAATGTTCTGTACTTTGATAAAAAAAAAATTAGTCGCTAAATGTGCAGATAATGAGCAAAACAAATACCTTTTTTCCAACCATTGTGATTTGGACTGTACGAGTCAGATGATATGTTACATGCGTTTGCCTCTACATACGAGTTGATTCCGAGTTTGTTGAATACTTCGGTTATTTTAGCATCTGGTAATACCTGGCCCACTGTATAGTCTGGACTAAGGAAACTTGTCAGGGAAAATCCTGAAAAAAAATACAAATTGATAATGTCTTATATAAGACACACATGTCTGATCTTCATACTTGGAGGTAATATACAGTTTCTCCTTCCGGTAGAAGTGAGTTAAAAATATTTCTTCAGTCCAGATTGTATAATTTCAATTTTCAATGTGCGAGCTCTTTTACTTAGGGTTATCATGTTAAAATCAAAATTTTACTCTGGAGAGTCAAGAATTATTTTTACTCACAACCTAGCTGAATTGAAAGGTTTTTCTCCTATGTATAAACAACAAATAATCAAAATCCGCGGGAAAACTCTTTTGGAAATTTAATCGACACCAGTTGGTTAAAAAGCCATGTGCACATTTAAACAACTACTGAGAATGGGAGAAAAACCCTATATTCTGGTTTAAAGGTGTAAGTGTAAGCCAAAATAGTGTCCTGTGAAAAAGTGTCCTTCATGTTATATATTTCATTTGAAAATCCAAGAGGACATTATTTCATGATCATCAATGCGTTTTATTCCATCCTTGAACTTTATCATTGGAAGTTTTTATTCCGTCCTGCTTTATCATAGGAAACAATTATAAAAGAGGGATAATATTTCATGGCGGAAACGTTTTCGAAATGCCGGTTTATCATGGATTCTCGTAAGTCACATGACGAGACTTACAGACCCTATTGTTGTAAATGTTTTGAGCAATAAAATTCAAATTCAAATCCACATAAAAAAAAGTTGGTGGAATCAAATGGAAATTTTAATTCAGGTTACAGCTTAGTATTCTAATATGGTGCCCTTCTTTCACTTTGTAAACAAACATATGCTTTAAATCCAATAGAGCATACCTGTATTGTACAATATCAAATTATCAATAATGTACACTTCATATTTCTCAATATATATTTGGGGAAAAATTACATTTTAAGGTATATCGACACTAAAACACTGCACATTCTATTGGCGCACTTGCGAAACACAAGTCGGATGCAGAATTGACTGGATTTTCAAGCCGGAATATTCCTTATTTGGCCTTTTCATTGTGACATCATAATAAATTGACATACACTTTCCCGCGAATTAGCTCCCTTTTCTGATAATTATTGTCTTTTACGTAAACTATATAAAATATTTCTATTAGTCAAACGGTGACATATAGATTTTATTAGCTCAACTTATAGCTGAAATGTATACCTCTGAAATGTAAAAAAAAAAAAATTAAAAATCTATCTGATGTTTATTTCATATGAAGGCTAAACAATAAGCATGTTCTCACAGTTCATATATATTCTTTGTAAATATTGGTGAAAAATACTGAATTTGGTCTGATTTTCAAAGCCTGATTACAGGAAAAGATGATCGGTGACATATCATTTTTATTTTATTTTTTGAACAAATGGGCTAAGACCTACAAAATAACTTAAAATAAAAAAATTCTGTCTGATATTCTTATTAGGCTCGAACTACCTTAAATAAATAAGTCACCTTAAAAGCTGAATCAAATAATTAAAATTATAGAAATTTATAAATGACTTGAAGACACGGTACTAAAATCAACAGTTGAAATTGTCCTCTAAAAGCCACTCCAACATTTTCTAACTGGTTGTATGACATATTAGAATAGAAATACATTATTGAACAAATGCGAATTAGAGTTTGGTCAGACCTTATATTTGTCTTCATTTTATAACTCCCTATTGCTAAGTATAAAGTATTAACAAATATAAGGTCTGTCCAACTTCTAATTCACACAGAGCCTAATCTATTTCTTAAATAAATCATGACATAAATAAGTTCGATTTAACTGCATGATAAAAGCGTACAAACCTGAAGTGGAAAATCCTGCAGTCCATGAACACTGTCGTTTGGGTAAGAGTGTATTGCTAAATACTGTCAAGTCTTTGGTACAAGACAAGGGAGACGACTCAAAACAAATTCTAATTCTCAAGTTAACTCTGTACTGTCTCTCTACAGATAAATCTTCTATCTTGTATCTGTAAAATATGAGAAAGTGTATTATTTCTATTATCTTTCCTTTTATAGTGAAAAAAAAAACATGACTAACAGTATGGCTATAATGATACCTCAGATAAACTGGATCATAAACAGAAAGAAATTCAACACAAATTGAATTACCATATAGAGGTAGCTTTTGCAGTTGCTAAATTTTGCAATTTGTTTCTAAAAGAGGGGTATTAACTTTAAGCTGTAATCCAGTTTTGCGAATGGGAAATAGTGTAAGGGAAAGACATATATAAAGATATATTGAGCTTTATTTAGCGAGTTTTTATTTTTGAGCTTCCAGAAACCTCGCAAATATAGAGAAAATTAAAACTTTGCAAAAATTACCCGCTTTACGGTATTTTTGCCACATCTTCCCTCTCTGTTTATCCCTCTACCCTTCTGCAGTATTTCGTTTCATTTTCAGTGGATAGAATTGGTGGGGGTTTGTTTATCCCTCTACCCTTCTGCAGTATTTCGTTTCATTTTCAGTGGATAGAATTGGTGGGGGTTTTGTAAAGGTTCTATGCTGCTCACACTTTATATTTCATGCATTATGGTGTTTTTAATTTTTGGGGGGTTGGAGAGGGAAATCGGTGGGGTTTTTGTAAAAGTTCTCTGCTGCTCACACTTTATATTCCATGCATTATGATGTTGATATTTATTGATTTTTATTTTTGGGGGGAAGCAGGGGGGTTCATACTGTTCATACTCTATATTTTTTAGTTCATACATATAGAGTTCTGCTTGCTTGTTTTGTACGGTTTTTCATTTCTCCATTTGTGCCACCACTATACTGCAATGTTTTTGCACATCTGAGTCTCGAGATCCTCCCTGTGACGAACTGCTTCATTATTTGCCTTACAATGTTTATTAACCAATGAGCACAAATTTAGTATCCAAGGTGAGGACAAAAATTAAGTTGAAAGGGAATTCTCATTTTTTGTGCTTTTGTTATATGGAAAACAGTGACAGTAATGTGCATGCCGTGCAGTATGAGTTTGATTGTAATAGGGTTATTGGTGCCGCTGACATTTACTTTATTGTCTCGCTTATTACTTACGTCATTCTGACCACGCCCTTCATATTAAAATGCTTTTCCACTCCTGAAAGTACAAAGTAATTACATTTTAAAAAGCATTCATCACCTGAAGTCACTCTGTTATTTAGAGTTCACACTGTAAGTGCTTTAAAGTGTTATATTTGTGGGGTTTGTGTGATTTGTGGGTGTGTAGTGTATTTAGTCCTCTGTCTTCTGGTGTCCTCATTTTGCCTTGTCTCTCGAGTTTTATGTTATCTTGTGCTTTGTTCTTTTTGTATTCTCATGTTGTTGTATTGTGATTCAGTGAAATTATAGCTTTGACAATTTATGCCGCTAAAGTAATAAACGACAGCAAAATAATATATTAAGAGTAAAAACAGGACAATCAGTTAAAGTGGCAAGTATCTGTTTAATTCTTACATTACTACATCAGGTTTCCCACAGATTTTTCCTTTTCAAAGACCTTTCAATGATTTTCAACCCTTTCCAAAAACAAGAGTTGTCAGAAGACAACATAGCTCGCCGGGGAATCCAGTAACCTCAATGCACAATAAATTTGAAAGTAAAGAAAGCTTTCTTCACAAGAAAGTAACATATGAACTATAAACACCCTATCACTAAACAACTTAATTCTAGAAGCAAAATTAAAGTTTTTAAAAAATTGCCCTCAGGGCAAGGTCAAGGTCAAAATGTCTACAAATATAGTACCATTAGAAAGCTCTCATCACAAGAACGTCAAATACCAAATATGAACACCCTACCACTAAACAACTTAATTCTAGAAGCAAAGTTAAAGTTTTTAAAAAATTGCTCTCAGGGAAAGGTCAAGGTCAAAATGTCTACAAATATGGTACCACTAGAAAGCACTCATCATAAGGAAGTTACATACCAAATATAAACACCCTACCACTAAAAGCCTACCTCCTAGAGGCAAGGTTAAAGTTTTTCAAAAATTGCCCTCAGGGAAAGGTCAAGGTCAAAATGTCTACAAGTATGGTACCGAAGAAAGCTCTCATCATAAGGAAGTTACATACTAAATATGAACACCCTACCACTAAAAGCCTACCTTATAGAGGCAAGGTTAAATTTTTCAAAAATTGCCCTCAGGGAAAGGTCAAGGACAAAATGTCTACAAATATGGTACCACTAGAAAGCTCTCATCATAAGGAAGTCACATATCAAACATGAACACCCTACCACTAAAAGCCTACCTTCTAGAGGCAAGTTTTAAGTTTTTCGAAAGCTCTCATCATAAGCAAGTCACATACCAAATATGAACACCCTACCACTAAAAGCCTGCCTTCTAGAGGCAAGGTTAAAGTTTTTTATATATTGCCCTAGGGGCAAGGTCAAGGTCAAAATGTCTACAAATATGGTACCACAAGAAAGCTCTCGTCACAAGGAAGCCACATACTAAACACCAACATCCCATCTCTTAATGTTTCCATTCCACAAGCAAGGTTAAAGTTTTTGCTGATGACGCCGCCACCGCCGACGCCGGGGGTATGACAATAGCTCTCCGGACATTCGTCCCGGCCAGCTAAAAAAAAAATTGAAAACTTGTGACACTACCTTATAAGTGGTCATTTTTCCTTTATTGGCAACCATTCATAAGTGGCAAAAATTGCAAACCACGAAATATAATTTATATGAGATGTCATAAAGAAAATGATGAGCAATCACAAAAATTTGAGTCCAGCGAAAATAAAATCCAGTATTTTTGAAAAAAAATCATGAAATTTGTGTCCCTTGAAAGTAAACACCTATACGATGTTTTGTATTTTGTAAGATTTGCATGGATCCTTTGAAAAGTGCCATTTCCTTGATGTTCTGTTAAATCCTTAACAACATACAAAATACCGTACTTTATTTGGTATGATCTTTAAGTAACTGCTGTAAAGTACGGTATTTTCTATGTTGGCAAGGTACATTAATTAACACAATCCTCTCATTTTAATAATATTCAGAAATACAAACTTTTCATTGTTAACAAAAGTCAAGAAATCAGGATGAAAAATTAACCAGAAAATGTAAGCTATAGTACTTACCAAATGAAAAGTCAGGGTCAGAGGTCAAATTTGCCGTAAAAGAAAATTGTTCTATTCCAATTCTAAACGACAGATCACATGGATCAATATACAGGTAAGTGTGGAATGGTCTGTTTAGAAAATCCACATCTGTACAGCAATCCACAGCAGAACATGTATCCTTGACAACACAGGTCGTTGCCGAGTTTAAAGTAGTAGTGGTGACATCCAATACACAATCTGAAAGAAATAGAAGGTTGATAAAAAACCAGGTATGCAAAAAGAGCAGTCAGTCTTTTTTTTTCTCACATAAAAATTAATCCACACATTAATACTCAAAAGGCCATTAAAAAAATTGTTTTGTTTCTCAAGCCTCTTCATTTATAAATTAGATGCGGGACTGGGGGTTTTTATTTTTTTATTTTATTGTTTCTTGGATGTCATTAAAAATTAACTTTAAATCTCACTTTTATGACACATTTTTGATACATCTGAACTTAATTACTAAGATATTGGAACGAACAAAGATTTGAGCTTAAGGAGGTTTGCTCCTCATGTTTTGGGATTTTTGTCAGATTTTCGGAATCCTCAGTTGTATTATAATTTTTTGCCCATTGACCCCCTAATTTTTTTCCTTAATTTCATTTTATACATCTTTGTGAACATTCTGTAAAAATTCCATTGGATTCTATTTATTTTGTCATCTTCATTCATGGTCAAACCTTGTCAATGTTAATCCTATGAAAAATCAGAGGAGTTCGGTTTCCCGCCAAATTTTCAAACACTTAAATCTCGAAAACTAGATCATCAACCTATCAATTTTTTTCACTTAAGTTGTTTCCTTTTTAATTTTTCTAACATAAAATCATGTTTATTTGAAATCCTATTTATTTTCAAATGGAGTAGCAAACCCCCTTAAAGTTATAGCTGCAAAAGAAACTAGAAGTGGGAGCAGATGCAAACGACAGCTTATCCCTCCGCCCGCTGTCAAGAAATAACAACCCTAATATAATAAAATAAGATGTATGAATGTTGAAGGTACATCCACTGATCATTAAGATTATTGATGTGTAACATCTAGTATCTGAGATATAAACATTAATGGAAACTTTAACCCAAGTCAGGTTAAGCACAAAATGTAGGTCAAAGTGACCCAATTATCATCTGAAGCTGCAAAACTCTCAAAGATGCATCCACTGACCAAAGTTTCTCAGATATGAATCTTAATGCAAACTCTAACCTGAGTCATTGAAGCATAAAATTTAGGTCAGAGTGACCCAATTATCATCTGAAGCAGCATTACTCTCCAAGATGCATCCACTGATCAAAGATGATTGATGTACCACATGTTGTTCCTCAGATATATGAAGCTTAAAGCAAACTTTAATCGAAGTCATTGAAGCATAAATTGGAGGATAGAGTGACCCAATTATCATCTGAAACAGCATCACTCTCCAAGATGCATCCACTGACCAAAGATGATTGATGTGCTACATGTAGTTTCTCAGAAATGAACCTTGACAAAACTTAAACCAGAGTCATTGAAGCATAAAATGTAGGTCAGAATGACCCATCTATCATCTGAAACAGCATCACTCTCCAAGACGCATCCAGTGACAAAAGATGATTGATGTGCCACATGTAGTTTCTCAGATATGAATCTTAACACAAACTTTAACCAGAGTCATTGAAGCATAAAATGTAGGTCAGAGTGACCCAATTATCATCTGAAACAGCATCACTCTCCAAGACAAAGATGATTGATGTGCCACACGTTCTTCCTCAAATATGGACCTTAACGCAAACTTTAACCTGAGGTGGGACGAACGGACAGACGTTGGGCGAGGGGATTAAAAAATTGGTGGAAATTGAAATAAAAAGTTTGATGCAAGCTACCTCTTTGCAGATGCGGGCAGGGTTTTAGAAACAAATAATTGTTTTTGAATGGCCATATCAGAATTTTCACCACCAACAATATATACACTCTCACTATATTATAATGTCAAGTTTTCTCACAATGGACTTGACGAGATCCCTGTGTTTGTCTATTTGTTGTTATTGTCCACCAGCTTGGAACAAGCGCTTTTGATGGGCAAAGGATGACCGTCATTGTCAGAGCACTTTGCCAGTTTAATTACTATTTGTTGATAATTCAGCATCCATGACAAGTAAAGACATGAATATAGCATTGATCAGCATCCAGCAATGAATTCTGCTCAAACCTGTGCTAGGGGCCATTTTGAACTTTAGTATTAGGTATTTGCTTGGTTCTACTTTGTCTTTGTATAGGCTTTATCTTGTGTGCATTTACTTTATATCCTTCCATTATTTATTTTATTCTTGAGATGAGAAACTCAAGGCTGTTCAAATTTTGCCACTGAATAATAAGTCACTATATACTGAATTTATCAAGAAAAAAAATTCTTCATTTTTATTTTTCATAACATTTACCAATAATTAGATTGTATGCTTATGACATTTAGAATTATCTAAATATGGATTGGGCAGGTTTTAAAGTTCTTGTCGAGTTTGATTTAGACAGGTGTCCCGTTTAGTCAGGGTTCATTTTAGACTGGTTAACAACTTAATCAGGAATGTTTTAGTCAGGTGTCCTGTTTAGTCAGGGTTCATTTTAGATAGGTTTTACTGTAAAAACTTTAACATACCTTTCTTCCAACCGTCAGTTGATGGGCTGTAATCTGAACCTGACCTTTGACACTGGAGTTCTGACATCAGATCTCCAATACCCAACTCCTGGAGAAGTTTGGATGCCTGCAGTGGAGTTAGTGTTTGTAGGTATGTTAAACCTTGGTCACTATACCATGATGTCAAAGAAAAATCTGAAAAAAAATTATTTTTAGAAATAAATTACGACAGAAGCCATGTATGACAAAAAATTCCTTTAAATTATATCTATTAACTAAAATATACTAAATATCGAGTAATTTTTGTTTGCGATTATGGTAAAATTAGGCAGGGAAATGTTTACTGTGTTTATGATTCACATTTTTTCAAGGTTTTAATACATTTACGTCTCAGCTAATTTTCTCACAAGATTGTCCACTGCGAACATTGCGAAAATTAAATGCACATGAAAATATCCCGATATACCCTATTAGAATTCCAGATGCTGTAAACAAACTACAGCAGAAACTCTTTATAATGAACAGATTTGCTTCCTGACATTTCGATATTAGACTAGATTTGCTGTTGGAAACAAAATAATTAAGTAAACTATTAATTCTACAGAATGCTTTGAAATACTATTGAAGATTTCAGACCAATTTCACAGCATTTCAATAGAACCTGGAATTCACTGTAGAGGATGGTTTGTTGGAGATTTACATGGGAAAACTTTATAAAACACTGCTTTCTATAAGTATATGAAAACCTAAAAGGCAGTATACGAGAGAGAAATATCTGCTTGGAAATCAATCCTGTTTAAAAACTTTGAAAATTCTACTTTTTTCAGAACTATTTTGGACACAAGCATGTTTCAAGGTTATAACTAGACTTCCTATGTCCTATTTCAATCTGACAACTTTCATTTTTCTCTTTAAGGTAGTAGACCTAGGTTAAGGGAGATAACTCTTTAAATCAGTAAGACGTTTGAAATAGTTAGTTTCATCCATGCTTTTTAAGCATTGACGTGAAAAAGAATAAAAAATCATCTATGTTACTCAGAGGCTTAGAATCTGTTTATGAAAATGATTTCAACAAACTCACCTGTGATTTTTAAGAGTTATGTCCCTTAACCTAGGTCTACTACCTTAAATTTGAAAAAATTTACACATTTCTTACCTTTTTCAAAGTTGGTATTAAAGTCACACTGACTGTAGGTTAATACATTCTGTCTGAATACCTGCCAGCTATACATCGGTGCTGAGTTGTCAAACCATAGGCTGACATTCAAATCAACTGTAAATTGTCTGTTGGCTGCTGTATGTTGAATCATAAATCTGAAAATCAATGTATTTTTTCAGCAAAAAATTTTGAAAAACAAGATGTGTTTGCGAAACATTACATATGCCTCCAGATTCTACAGTAAAATATATGAAAATACCCAATTTTACCCCTTTTTGACCTCTGTAACCTTGACCTTTGACCTAATTTTTTGCATATTTATGTTCCTCTTGACAAAAGGTGTTTATTACCATAAAAACACCAAATTCAACCCCTTTATTCTGAAACAGATGAAGCCCCTTTGGGCCTCTAGTTTATTGAAATGGTTTTAATTGTTAAATGTATTTGTTTAAACATGCTATAAGAAACCTACACAAAAATACTGCATCAAGATCCAATAAAAATCTTAAAATTCATTTTTTTTTTCCGGTTTGTCCCCCCTTTTGGCCTCTTGTTTTTCAAAAACGGTAAATGCTACCTCAAATCACAGTGGCGCAATTTTATTAGCAATACCATATTCCTCGAATACAGCTCCCCTGCCACTATAAGCACCCCCCACCCTTAAGCACCCCCTCAAATTTCCAACTAGAAACCAAAATTTCCGTATTTATTTCGTATGTTTTCCGTCATTGATTTGTTTTTCATCAATATGGCATGCGTATGCGTCTACATTTCCAGTTGTAAACAATCGTGGTATCATGTTTTTCATTTAGTTTCCTATGTCTGTTTGTCAAAGATTTCAATAGCTGAAGCATTTTCACATTGATTACATCGTGTACTTAAGAAAGATTGAAGAATTTTGTTACAAGAGTTACGTTTTGGAAACCGGTTTTTGTCCTACTGAATAAGCGCCCACCTTTTTGAATTTTCTAAGCACCCTGGGTGCTTAATATGAGGAATATGGTAATATAAAACAAACCCCATCTCAATAGGATAAATAATAAGGATTCTACAGTCAGATATGTGAAAAACAGCCAATTTCGCCCCTTTTAACCTCTATGACCTTGATCTTTGACCTGACCTTATTTTTTATATAAGCATATTTATGTTCCACTTGACTAGACCTATATACTTGCCAAGTATGAAAAGTCTACCTTACATAGTTCAAAAGTTATGGCCAAGATTAAAGTTTCGGATGCACAGACAAACAGACAGGACAAAAACAACATGACCCCGATCCTTGATCTGGGGGCATAAAAAACCCAGCATGTCAAAAAACTTAAATATTGTTACAATATGGAATTAGTATTGTACTGACATTTGGAAGACTCAAAACTGTCAATTCCTATAGGTTTCAGTGTTCTAAGTTGAATTATCCAATAGTCCTCTCTTTTGATTCTGTAAATGTCGGATATTATTTCCGAGCACTTCGATGATATCAAATGACATGTTGTGAATGCTAAAAATATTGTTTTTTTTGGTTTTTTTTATTGTTTTCTATTTAACTTTGATGAAAATGTGAGATTTGTAGGAGCAAAATCCTCAAATTTCAGAAATAATTTTACAAGAAATGTCTCATTAATCAAGCATGATTCTGTGAGACAATAAAATAAACAATAAAATAAACAGCTGCACCAAGTCGCATGATATGCATGATATGCCCGTCGTCACCCCTTCAAAACTTTAAGTATTTAAAGAATGTGGTTCTCAATTTAGAATACACCTATAATTGCCCAATTAAGCATGATATCTCTTTAATAAATCAATCTGCAAAGTTTGAAGTGAGCTGATCAAACTATTAATCAATTAGAGTGCGTTATGTATAAAATTGCCTTAAATTTGAAAAATAAAGTTCCATAACTCTTGCAAAAAAAATCAGAATTTCACGAAACCATCATATCAAATACCTGTACAAAGTTTGAAGTGAACTAGCCATAGGGTTGTCAAGTTAGAACACGACATGTGAAAAATTGCCTTAGAATTCATATCATAGGGTTGTCAAGTTAGAACACGATATGTGAAAAATTGCCTTAGAATTCATAAATAAAGTTCCATAACTCTTGCAAGAAAAATGGAATTTTAAAAAAAAAGTATACAGATTGTGAGTCCATCATACCAAATACCTCTACAAAGTTTGAAGTGAATCGCCCAGAGGGTTGTCGAGTTAGAGCGTGACATGTAAAAAATTGCCTTAAAATTGATGAATAAAGTCCCATAACTCCTACAAGAAAAATTGAATTTTCCCAAAAAAGTATACAGATCAGGAGGCCATCATACCCAATACCTCTACAAAGTTTGAAGTGAATTGGCCAAATGGTTATCAAGTTAGAGTGCGACATATGAAACGGACAGACAGACAGACAAGACGGACTGACGGACAATCGTACATTGGTATACCATAATATGTCCGTCATTAGACAGGCGTATAAAAAAGTGAAAAAAGGCAAATTCAAAAGTAAGTGCACATAAAGCATTTTAAAAGAAGAATCATTACCGTTAATAATAAAATTCAGAATCAGAAATGGAAAAAACTTGAAACTTTTTGAAAATCACAATTCAGAGCATAATGCATCTTTAGTGTAAAACAGGGAAATTTTAGACACAGTTTTTCTTTGGCTATTTTCGTGGTAAGG
Source organism: Modiolus philippinarum (assembly GCA_002080025.1). Lineage (NCBI taxonomy): Eukaryota > Metazoa > Mollusca > Bivalvia > Mytilida > Modiolidae > Modiolus > Modiolus philippinarum. The sequence goes on along the minus strand of MJUU01033579.1, from coordinate 28,812 downwards.
AAAGAAGCATAAAAATAAAACTGTCATGAATATTTTGATGCAGTTGGATGATTTTAGGGGATTGACCAACAACCGCGACAAAGGAAAACTGCGAATTCAAGACTGCGCAAAATGAAATTTATTTAGTCAACCACGAAATAAAGACAGCGTGAAAATTTCCCGGTTTACAGTACCTTATTCCTTATTGTGTTGACAGTAACTACAGCACTTTTTCATGAACTTATAGTTCAGAACTGACTCAAAGATGAAAATTAACTATTATAGTATATTTCCTTTGCTTTACAATGCCTTTTGATATATTCTGTAAGTCACATTTTCTCAGAATCCAAAAATAAATTAAATATAAGTGTATTAATCTATATAAACAATCTTGTCCTAACCATTTATTTAAAATCAGAATTTTTTTAGAAGTCATACAAAAATTTAAGAAAGACAGTCTTACACATGTTATGGCAGGGTTTCCTGGCTCTTTGACGTATTATATTTGCAATTCTTCAATGAACATACCAATATTCCTGAAGTAACACATATAACAAGTCCTTCTAAACTCCTGTCCTTTATTTGCCAATCAACCAATCAAGATTCTATAGAAATTCTATTGTACACCAATTTGTACTGCCTGAAGGGGTTTACCTTGATACTCCAGTAATGACAAATTGGTATACAAAAGAATTCTATAGAATCTTGATTGGTTGATTGACAGAGAAAAGATAGGAGTTTTGAAGGAGTTGTTATAGGTGTTACTTGAGGAATATTGGTATGTTCATTGAAGAATTGCAAATATAATATGTTATTGAGCCAGGAAATCTGCCATAAATGGTAGTATCCCTTTTCATTCATTTAAAGTAAATTCTATCTTATCTTATATTCAAACATGAATATATCCTTTCATTTTTCCTATGGCTCTCATTAATTTTAACCAGTATAATACTCAATAACCTCATACTTCACACATGCGCAAACTGTATCACAATAAGAGTAAAAGGGATGGCAAACAACTTTTTTTAATTTTGTTTGTCTTAGTTTATGATGGAAATAGAGGTAAAGAACAGACACGAAATAGTGTATTGTTTTGTTTTTGATTTGAATTTTGGACTTGCATCTGTTTGAAAATGCCAGATTTTGTATTGTGACATTATAGTCACAGACAGCAATGGAGACGGGAAATCCGCCTTCTCTTACGTTGCTTCAGAAAGGAAAAAATTCCATTTTCTACCGTATTAGAATTAAAATAATTCATGGCAGGTATATGATTATTGTCATTTAACCATGGGGTGGGCCTTTATATTCATAAATTTAACCCTCCCCAACAATCTGGGTAAAATTCCAATAACAAGAATAGAATTCCTGGGTCCCCCGCTATTCAAGCAATATACTAGTATACTGTATATGATATTGCAATATTTTCAAACGTTCAGGGCTGTTCCAGAATTAAATATGTAGGGATACAAAAAGTATCCACCAAGGCTGATGTTCAAACTTGACCAAGGTATTAGTGGTATTAACATTTGGTATAAATTTCATGAAAATCTGTCAAAATTTGTAGCCATTAGAGCGTTTATAAGGTCAATTTTTGTATAAAACGGTGTCGTTATTTTGGTCAAAGTCCAATAACTCTGTCAAAAAGTCTCGACCGAAGCTGATCTTCGAACTTGACCAAGGTTTTAGTGGTATAAACATTTGGTATAAATCTCATGAGAATCCGTCAAAATTTGTAGGCATGAGAGTGCTTACAAGGTCAATTTTTGGCTAAAACAGTGTCGTTATTTTGGTCAAAGTCCCATAACTCCGTCAAAAGTATGGACCGTGGCTAATTTTAGAACTTGACCAAGGTATTAGTGGTATAAGCATTTGGTAAAAATTTCATATGAAATTCAGTCAAAATTATTTGTAGGCATGAGAGCGCTTACAATGTCAATTTTTGGATAAAACTGAGTAATTATTTTCGTCAAAGTCCCATAACTCTGTCAAAAATTATCGACCAAGACTGATTTTCTAACTTGACCAAGGTATTAGTGTTATAAACATATGATATAAATTTCATTAGAATCCGTCAAAATTTGTAGACAGGAGAGTGCTTACAAGGTCAATTTTTGGCTAAAACGGTGTCGTTATTTTGGTAAAAGTCCCATAACTCCGTCAAAAATTATTGACAAAGGCTGATTTTATATCTTGACCAAGGTATTAGTGGTATAAACATTTGGTATAAATTTCATGAGAATCTGTTAAAATTTGTAGGTATGAGAGCGCTTACAAGGTCAATTTTTGGCTAAAACAGAGTCATTGTCTAATTTCAGTCAAAGTCCCATAACTCTGTCAAAAAGTATCCAACAAGACTGATTTTCGAACTTGACCAAGATATTACTGATATAAATTTCATGAAAGTCTGTTAAAATTTGTAGGCAGGAGAGCGCTTACAAGAAAGTGTGACGGACGGACAAACCGATGCCCGGCATTTCTATGTCCCCGCTCTGCATTGCAGCGGGGGACAAAAGGGCCCAGCCCATGGTTAAATGACAATAACCATATACATGCCATGCATCATTTTATAACTAGACATCAGAGAGATGGCAGCCATCTCTGTGGGTCCCGCTGTACATAAGTGCAAATTTAAGTGTGTGTGGACACAATACAGGTGTGGACACAGTACAAGTGTGGACACAACACAGGTATGGACACAATTCTATCATCAAGATATAAACAGAATGTAATATCCAAAGCAATAATCTGACCTTGATACAAAGGTCGACGTCAAAGGTCACCAGTCATGGTTCATGACACAACGTCTTCAAATAATCTATCTACATGCAAAATATAAAAAGACTATCTCAAAAGACATAACAGTTATAGCCCAAAGACGACTTGTCATTAGAAAAGCAAAAATCTGACCTTGAGGACAAAGGTCAAGGTCAAAGGTCACTACTCATGGTCCATGACAAATGGTCTTGAAGTGATCTATCTACATGCATAATATCAAAAGCCTATCTCTAAAGACAAAAAAGATATAGCCTGCACACAACTTAACATAAGAAAAGCAAAAATCTGACCTTGAAGACAAAGGTCAAGGTCAAAGGTCACCAATCATGGTTCATGACACATCGTCTTGAAGTGATCTATCTATATGCAAAATATCAAAAGCCTATCTCAAAAGACAAAAAAGATATAGCCCGGACAGAACTTGTCACTAGAAAAGCAAAAATCTGACCTTGAAGACAAAGGTCA
>MJUU01033579.1:7352-24663 GCA_002080025.1 Modiolus philippinarum | reverse complement strand
GGTTTTCCAATTTTCCAGGATGTTTGGCAACCATGTTGTTTTTTTTCCATTGTCTCTGTTGTCTCTTCTGGAGAAATCTCGACATGATCATGTTTTTTGGAATAAAAAATTTTCAGAATTACAGTATCCATATTTTATGGCATTTTTGCTTAGGTATAATTTTGAAAGAATGCCCATCCTACAAGGGTCACAATTCTTTGTTTTATGTCAATGCTGAAAGCTTGAATTCTGATGTTACGTATCACAATGTTCATGAGAATTCTTGACTATTTACATTTTATTTTTTGTCATTCATTAAAAATCCAGTGCAGCTTGTGAAAGAAATTTTACTTTCAAATAAAAGTTTTTTACTGATTACCAGTATACAGTACACCCTCGTTAGATCGCCATCTTTGGGACAACAGAATATTTTGGCAATAAGTGAAGGTGGCGATATATCGAGGGAATAATCAACCTAGAAACTATGCAACTTTTTGAAAAATGTACCTTGAAAATGGTTGGCGATAAGTTGGGGGGACCGCCATTAAAGAGGTGTAGTATAATGAGGGAACACTGTATTCTGAAATCTTAGCATTTTTCTCACAGCACACTGACATAGATGGTTGAAGTTGCTCATCAAAATTTGTTAAGATTTTTTTTCTTTCTTTTTTTTTATCAAAATTTATTGTGATCGTTTTTTTCTTTCTTTTTGTTCTATAAGGCAGATAGAATGAGAAACAATCTAGTCCCATCCAACCTTTTCATTTGCCATGGCATTTAAATACTCTTATAATCTAATACATACTGGTAGAGTAAGATTTTATGCATAATTATACCCAATCAAATTACAGTCAAACTTCCATGGCTCAAACACCCAACGGACCAATGAAAATTTATAGTGAGTTCCAGCTAAAAGAGGAGTGTTCAAGCTATCAAGGTCAAACTGTGTTTAAGGTAGATCGGTAGTCTTCCGCCCTTTTGAATTTGTTATTTATGCTGTTATGGTATTATCTGCTTTTTAAATATGCAAATATTTTTATTCGTAATGAATCAATCAATATTATATCCATAATACAAAATGCAAAGAACCTACATGGACTTGATTTCACATGTCTTTATCTAATTAGACGAGGTATGGTAACTTGATAATTAAATAAATAGGAAGAGGATTTTTGAAAAAGGGAGATAATCTGATAAAAATATTTTACAAAGATATCACTATGAAAATTCACATTTTACAAATTATATGGAAAACAAAGTCGGTCACCCCTATTTTTCTTTATATTTTCTGAAAGTATGTTCAAAGGGCTAACATTTAAGTAAAATACAAAGAAATCTATGGAATAGTTTTAAAGAAAACAACCAAATACCTGTTTTTCCCTATATATTCATTAGAAATATTTGATTATTTTGATATCATTTATTTTAAAAACAAGCACGGTGACCCCCCTTTTTCATTATTTTATTTCAATGCTCATATAATAAGGAAACTTTCCTGAGAAAATAAAGAAAATCTATGGAAAAAAATTTTGGAGTACCCATCTACCTTAAATTCTAACAAAGGGACCAGAAAAATGGGTTCAAGACATCCATGGTGTTCAAGTTATTGCAGTTCGAGCCATCGAAGTTCTACTGTATATCTGCCTGTAAATTTTAAAAGCTAAATTTGATCATAAGCTAAAATTACATCTTACATACCCCACACGTAAGTCAGATATGAGAAGTCTAACTGTAGTCTTTCTATGGTGATAACAAACTTCCTGTCACATGGGTCAATGTCAATATTAGCTTGGAATGACCTCTGTAGAAAACTGACATCGATACACATATCTACTGCTGTACACTTGGTTGGTACATTAACCGATATTGGTCCTGACAATGTTGGTAGGGTGCCAATATTCTGTGTGCAATCTAAAAATAGACAATGAAAACATTCGATATAGAATTTAAAGTACCCTATACTTCATAAATAGTTTTTCAACTGAAAGCATATTCAAAGCATGGTGGTCACAGGAAGACTAGAAAATCTGTGAGCAAAGCTAACTAATATATACATTCCCTGCTCCCCCATTTGATTCCAGAAATAAATCGGGGATTGAATAAAAGGTGAACATTGACATTATGCCCTAAACATTCTGTGAAAGTTTCAGAGAATATCACTCAGTCGTCTAGGAGCAGTTGGTGCCAAAAAGTGTGTACCAGTATGGTGGACAGACGAAAGGACAGATGAATGGACGAACAGACGGACACCATGATCACTATATATGTGATATGTGAAAACACCAAATTTAACCCCTTTTTCTGTAATGGGAGGGGCCAGGAATCCAACATCAAAACCTGGGCTTAAGTGGTACCAAGGAACATTATACCTAAATTTCATAATGTTATGCTGGCCACACTGCAGATGCTGACAATGACTGCACCACCATAATACAACCCAAATTTTTTTTGTGGTCATACCTGCCTTGAGTTATTTCTTATCAATCTTCATTTGAAGTACCAAATTTTTAATGTTGATGGAAAACTGTTGAAGGTGACACAATACTATTGTATTCTTGAGCATGCATATTTTGCATATATATGACTTAGTTCTTTCTCTTGTCTCAAGAATGCCTTTTTTTTTTTTTTTTTTTTTTTTTTAGCCATATAAGTTATCAATATTTTATTTAAAATATGAAAGTAGGCAAAGGATCTACCAGTATATTAAGACTTACAATTATTCCCTTCTATACAGTCATTTCTATGTAAATTCTTGAATTTCTTTATTTCTATTTTGTACTTAACAGTGACCCCAAAGTAAACACTACTAAAAGTATGCTTGTCCATAGAAAATTTCAGAGAAACTCTAATTAGAAGTGATTGTGCCAAAGCCATAAAAGGAAAGCAATTGCATCCCAATTTCCTAAAAATAAATGAAAAGTCTAGTAATCTTCTCTTCAAGGTGTCTGACAATAATTATATTCCTTCATGCACATCTGTATCTATAAATCTTCATCAAAATCCTTCAAGTGGCTTAAGAGGAGTTGACCTATAAGGTTATATTTGCAAAAGGAATCAATAAAATGTAAAAGTCAAATTATCTCCCTCATAAGGTATATGACAAAAATTATATTCCTTCATTCGTTTCTGCATAGAGTGTCCTTTCTTTGTGCAAAGTTTCATCAAAATCCTTGAAACGTGATTGCAGTACAAAAGAAAAGAGTAGTTTTAAAACAGATCCCTTTTTTTAATCTAACTACAAATATTCACTTTTAATATATGTGATAAACATTGCACAACTTTTATCAATAAATTTTATCATAAATTGAATACATACATGTATGTACCTTTTATCTATATTTTATATATAATTTGAATTAGGAAGTTTCATTGATAAAGGAATAGTCTATTTGTAAGAGTAAAAAGCAGTTGTGAAAATTCATCAAATGAGTTCTTTTGATAATCGCAGGCTGATTTCATGCGAAAGCAATACCAAATACCAATACACACCATATTTCTTGATTTTCCTACAGTTCGAATGAAAAAAAATTCTCAAAAAATAATTTTTCATTCCCTATCATACCCTCAGCTTTATAAACTACCCTAAACTGATGAAAAGATGGACTTTATAATGTATTTTACACATTAACTGCCCCAAACCAATTAAAAATATTATATAGTGACTGTCGTCGGTTAAAATGAAATGGCGCAAAATAACATTGTTTGTCAATTCTGTGAGATTTCAACTGTTATAAAATGGAAATGTATAAATTGTGACTTGATTTTGTGTGAAGATTGCAAAACTAAAATTCATTCTAAAGTTAAAAGTTTGGAGGAACATGATATCATTGACTTAAAAGAATTTGATTCCGCGTCTGGAGTGGAAACAATACGATCTTTGGATGTAAAAAACATTCAGTGTACAAGTCATTCCAACGAAAAGTGTGCAATTTATTGTCAGGACTGTGAAATCATGCTCTGTTTTTCATGTACAATAGAATCCCATTCAAATCATGCAAATCATAAGTTTGAAAAAATTGCAGATGTATATGAACAGAAAATACAGGAGCTCAAAGACTTACAAGGAAAATCTGACCAAACCATGAAGTTGTTCTCTGAAACAGAGACAAAACGGGATGAAATTATGTTGAAGGGTTTAAAACAATATAACGAGATAAAACAGGAAATATTAGAAAGAGACACAAAAATTAAAAATGCCGTAACTAAGCAGTCCAAAGGTTTAATTGAAGAATTGGATAAGCTATGGAATCCTGAAAAAGATGAGATTGCCCAAAAACTTGGTGAAATAAGAGAGAAAAAGGATTTTCTAAGTAAACAAATGTCTTTTATCGGGGAATCCCTTCTTTCGCAAAATCCAATGTCAATTTTTACAACCTGCAGTACTACCACTAAAGATCTTCCTTCATTGCCAACTGAGAGTTCAGTTACACAAATAATTCTCTCAAAATCAAGACCAATAGATTCCATCGAAAATTTGTGTTCATTAAGAACAGTTCCAGAGTTGAAGGTTATTGAGAGCTTTCAATCAGATATAGAACAAATTTCCAGGATCATAACTACAGACGATGGGACAAACATTTTGTGTTCTCTTTGCAATAAAATGATATGTAAGTTTGAATTGAAAGATACAATATGCTTGACAACTACACTTCTCAATAATATTCAAATAAGCGATATGGCTATTACTAAACAGGGGAAGTTACTATTTTCCATTGATAACTGTAGTGAAGTGAAATATTTAACAAGCTTAACACCCGGTACAACCATGAATACATTTACATTCATATCACCATTATGTGTTTCAGCGATTCATGCTACTGACAAAAATATTCTGATTGGATTCTGTGACCATGGAAAAAAATTTCCCCTAACACCCAAGAGTAGGAGGGGAATTATAGTACAGGATTATAACCGTAGACACATCAGAACAATGGAATGTGATATTAACAATGACAGAATATTTTCAAATGTTGGTAAAATTACCACCAATATAAATTCTGATATCTGTGTTATTGACTTTCAAAGTACTGAATTAGATGGGAGGGTGGTAATGCTAACTTGGCTGGGTTCAGTAAAATGGACATATAACCCTTCCATGAACTCCAAACATCGATTTACCCCCCTTGATTTGGTTACAACAAGTGAAGGCTTTATTCTGGTGACTGATTTTTACAACAATGCGATTCACATGTTGTCTATAGATGGTGATCTACTGTCATGTTTAACTGTCAAACATGGCATAGAGAAACCTTTCAGCTTAAATATTATAAAATCTGGGAAACTTCTTGTTGGGGGTACAAGCATTGACAATACTGCCAAAGTGTATGTTGTAGAAAAGATTATTTGAAATACTTCACATGAGTTTATGTATAATTATATGCCAATTTAAGCTTTCAGGTAGACTTTGTTTTCTTTATTTTGGTGAAAATAATGCAAATTTTGAAGAAATGCATCAGCAAATGATAATGAAGCAGCACATCAGAGGGCTCACATGAGCTTGTATCGCTCACCTGTCTGGTTTAGTAAGATTTTCTGCAAGACCTAATAATAGATTTTAGTTTTTTGATTGAAGTAGAATCAAACATCTGGAAAATTTTTTTTGTTACAATGTCTAGTTAATATTAACTAAGGTATAAATTGTAGTTTTGTAGTTCTTGATAAGCTGAACACTTTTGCTACTCATACAAATAGTTGAGGAAATATAACTCAAAAGCATATAAAAATCAAACTGACAATTCAACAAAAGAAAAAGAACAATAATACAATGACAGAGTTTTATATTTTCTTCACAAGTGTGGTCCCAATAGATGCCTGGCCTGTCCCTGCTTGGCTGCTAAAATTTAATTGAAAAATCAAACTGACCGAATTAAAAAAAACAGTGAGTCTATCACTAACAGATACTGAGAAACCAAACATACTGTATAATCATTTATTTTCATGGGGATAAAATTTTGTGGATTCAGTCTTTAAAACTATTTCGTGTTGACAAATTTTCTTGGAATTCATGTAAAATATAGTAATTTCCAATGCTGGAATTAAATTCGTGGGGATTTAATTTCGTTTAACTCTTACCCACTAAATAAACGAAATTTAATCCCCACGAACATTTCTGCTTTTACAGTACTCACTAGACCATGAACATAAGGTCAAGGAAAAGTCAATATAGCAAGCTTACATGTACTACCGAAGACCAACCCACATATCACTTAACTACCGTCAATAGATCATGAAAAATCAAACATGCTCACTAGACCATCAAGTCAAGGACATAGACATAAATCTTATAGCTGACTGTCATGTGCTACAGAAGACAATTCAGGCACTAAACATCATTTATCTACCCCTTATAGCTACTGAGAAACTTAACAAATTCACTAGACTGTGAAATTGAGGTTGCTGACAAAAATCACATAGCAGATTTTAGAGTACTACAAAACCAACTCACAACTCATATACAAAATTTCATTGACCTACAATAAATATTTACCTAATCAGAACAAGTGTGGACCCAAACTGACGTATCGTCGGGCTCTGCTTGGTCGCTAAATTGATATGAAAACTTAAAACTGACTTAAATCAGAATAACTTAACATTTACACTATACTATGAAATTAGAGTAATAGACACAAGCAATATAGCAGACTATTATATACCACCCAAAACCAACCTAAATGCCCAACATAATTTACCTACCACTAATAAATACTGAACAAGAGGGAGGCTCTCAAGAGCCTGTATCGCTCACCTGGGCCTAGGCTGACATATGCAGTTAAAATAATCCCAAACTTTTAAGGGTATTATTTTCAAATTTTTTTAATAGACATTGATGTAATATTATCTTAAGTTAAACTATGTTCCAGACTGGCAGCTATTTTGGATGGGGGTGCTGTTCTACTGTTACCTTTCTTGAAGGGGACCATCTTACCATTGAGTCTAATTTTGGTTCCAATTGACTAAATATTTTCAGAGGAGAACATATTTAAATGCTTTCCCATAGGTTTCCGATAGGTCTCAAGGTTAAACTATGTTCCCCACTGGGGCCATCCTGAATGCAATGCAGACAACCCAGGCAAATTTTTCAAACAGGAACAACTATGGCCCATTGTGACAAAGTACGTTATTATTATTGGCCAAGAGGAGAAGATCTTTGAAAGTGTTTTCCCATAGGGTCCAATGTTAAAACTATGATCCCTGCTGGTGGCCATCTTGGATATAGCGTGGATCCTAAAAACAACATTTTTGCAGGGAACCATCTAAGGACTATTGTGACCAAGTTTGGTATCAATTGGCCCAGTAGTTTCAGAGGAAGAGATCTTTGAAAGTATTTTCCCATAGGGTCCAATGTTAAAACTATGATCCCCACTGGCGGCCATGCATATCTGAACAAGATGTGTTTGTGAAACACTATGCCCCCGGCAACAACCATGTCTACCATACAAAATAAATACTAAAATTGCAATCACTAGAAATTAAGGTTACGTAGACATTTGTACTAAGCTCCATTTGATCTAGAATTTCAAGCCTCTTGTAATTTACAAACTAAAAGCAAAATCAAGATTTTGAACTTTTGACCTCTGTGACCATGACCTTTGACCTAACCTTAATGAAGTTTGCATAATGGTCTTCAGCTTTATATGATCAATATACAGGTCAAATCACATCCAGTTGGAAAAATATTGGCAATAATCAAGTTTTCAAATTTTCACTCAGTGACCTTTTTGACCTGATCCAAATATTTTTGGTGGATTTGTCTTAAGCTTCATTAGATCTATTCATACATAAAATATCAAACCTCTAGCAATTGTAATTAACGAGCTATAGCAAAATCTATATTTTGACCTTTTGACCTCTGTGACCTTCACCTTTAACCTGACCTTACTGAAATTTGCATAATACTGTTCAGTTTCATATGACCAATATACAGGCCAAATATGAATGTCCTATCACATCTGGTTGAAAAGATATAGGCAATGTTAAAGTTTTTGTTAAAGTTTTCAATTTTGCACTCGGTGACCTTGACCTTTGACCTGAGCCAAATTTTTTTGGTGGATTTGTATTCAGCTATATTAGATCTCTTCACATATAGAATACCAAGCTTCTTGGCAATTGTAATTAGCGAGCCATAGCAAAATCTAGAATTTGACCTTTTGACCTCTGCGACCTTGACCTTTGACCTGACCTTAGTGAAATTTGGTGTTGGGCTTCACATTATCAATACACATACCAAATATGAAGGTCCTTTCACATCTGGTTTAAAAGTCATGAGCCAGGTTAAAGTTGCGGACAGACAGACAGACAGACAGGACAAAAACAATATGCCCCAAACTAAAGATCCGGGGGCATTAAAAACAACTTTTTTGCAGGGGACCATCTACATTGTGGCTAATCAGAACGGGAAAAATATGTTTCGTCTCAATGTTTTCTATATGTCGGAACGAGTACGGGCAACAATGAGTGACCTCAGTAATTTAAAGACAAAATACAAGCTTATCGTAGGCTTTATCATTGTAATTCAATGATTTTTATTCATATTGGAGATGTATAAATCACTGGATTCTAGAGTTTACCTATTAACCTTTTAACATTGTGGAGATAAGCAATTTTCAGTGACTGGAATTGAAAATTTCCCGAAGATCACTAAAATAATTGTTTTCTCATCAAAATGACATAATTGTTTGTTCAGATCTGTACGAATAATTAAACTTGTATATAAACTTCACTAAAATAGTAATATCTTATATTCAAATGTTGACATTCATCTTCTAAGAGGAAAAGAAACTGACCGTGTTATTATCTTAGGAACCGGCTTGACGTCATGTACAAGAATCCAGTTTGGTCTTAGTTATGACGAGGAGAGAAACTCACAGGATTCGTCGTCTTTTTAGAACAGAAAACAACACACATTAATGAAGAAATATCAATTTCTTTGTTGCAGATTTGCATAAAAAACAACAAGATATAACTAGAATAAAGGGCTATGCCGAGCACAGCATGATACGACCGCAGCATGTCGACCACTGAAATTTGAACAAGTGTAAACTAAAATGAATGTGGACACAGTAATTTGCTGGACACAATAAGGACCTTGACACATAAATTAACTGGACACAAACTAGTGAAAATAAAAATTAGCCCTTTTAATCCCTTATTACTAGGATATTGTAAGAGCTAAGAAATTCTGTTGACTACCATCAAGAGAATTCCAAAGAAAAAACTCAGGTTGAAATCCAATGAAATAAAGATTTCACATGTTTTGAAATATTGCAATTTGGCCCCTTTGACCCATTATAGCTTGGAAACTGAAGAGCAGCACAAAATATACTGCCATATTACTGAAAGCTTACAATGAGAATAATTCAAAGATAAAAATCGTATCAAAAGCTAATGAAAAACTAGAAGAACTGTTTTGCTCACTAATAAATACCCCCCACAACCCCATTTGTTTCCAGAAATTATAAAATCAATCAAATCAAAATCTGAAATAGGAGGTGCACATCTACATTATGTCATAAAGACTGTGTTGAAGTTTCATGAAAATATGTTCAGTGTTTCAGGAGGAGTAGCGGATAAGAGATGGGTACCCAAGTAATGGGCAAGTCCAGGTTTGGTATGGGAAACTCCAAAAATCTATCAAATCAAATTCTGAAATAGGAGGTGCACATCTACATTATGTCATAAAGACTGTGTTAATGTTTCATCAAAATCCATTCAATGGTTCAGGAGGAGATGGGTACCCCCTTGTAATGTAAAGGCCAAGTCCATGTTTTGCTATGGGAAACCCAAAAAATCAATCAAATCAAATTCTGAAATAGGAGGTGCACATCTACATTATGTAATAAAGACTGTTAAAGTTTCATGAAAATCTGTTCACTTGTTCAGGAGGAGTAGCAGATAAGAGATGGGTACCCCTAATAATGGGAAACCCCAAAAATAAATCAAATCAAATTCTGAAATAGGAGGTGCACATCTACATTATGTAATAAAGACTGTGTTAAAGTTTCATGAAAATCTGTTCACTGGTTCAGGAGGAGTAGCAGATAAGAGATGGGTACCCCCTTGTAATGTAATGGCTAAGTCCATGTTTTGCTATGGGAAACCCCAAAAATCAATCAAATCAAATTCTGAAATAGGAGGTGCACATCTACATTATGTCATAAAGACTGTGACAAAGTTTCATGAAAATCTGTTCACTGGTTCAAGAGGAGTAGCGGATAAGGGATGGGTACCCCCTTGTAATGTAATGACTAAGTCCATGTTTTGCTATGGGAAACCCCAAAAATTAATCAAATCAAATTCTGAAATAGGAGGTGCACATCTACATTATGTCACAAAGACTGTGTTTAAGTTTCATGAAAATCTATTCAATGGTTCAGGAGGAGTAGCGGATAAGAGATGGGTACGCCTAGTAATGTCATGGCTAAGTCCATGTTTTGCTACGGGGAACCCCAAAAATCAATCAAATCAAATTTTGAAATAGGAGGTGCACATGTACATTATGTCATAAAGACTGTGTTAAAGTTTCATGAAAATCTGTTCACTGGTTCAGGAGGAGTAGCGGATAAGAGATGAGTACCCTCAGATGTAACAGATGGACGGACGGATGGACAGAAAGACGGACGGATGGACGGACGGACGGACAACCCCATCACTATATACCCCCCACTTTTCAATATAATAAAGATTTCACACATTTCTAATAATTGCAATTTTGACCCCTTATAGCTCAGAAACGGTAAGAGCTACATCAAATCCGTTGACATACTACTGAAAGCTTACATTGAGAGGAATCCAAAGAAAAAAATCCCATCAAAATCTGATGTAAAATAAAGATTTTACATATTTCTAAAAATTGCAATTTTGGCCCTTTGACCTATAATAGCTCAGAAACGGTAAGAGTTATGCCAAATCCACTGAAAGCCTACAATGAGAGGAATCTAAAGAAAAAAATCCCATTGAAATCGGATTGAAAACAAAATATGTAGTCCGCATATTTGCAATTTTTGCCCCGTTGGGCCCCTCATAGCTTGGAAAAGAAACAAGTTATCAAAAATCTAATGGTACAGCGCTAAATTAATTTTTCGTAAGGAATCCACTGCAAAAAACTGCATCAAAATAGGACTAAAAATTAAAAAATTAAAATTTTTGAAATTCGCAACTTTTGGGCCCCATTTATCTCATGAACGGTACATGCCATGTGAAATCCGTTGGCAAACTACTGATTGGAAATTTCCTCAGGAGGACACTGAAAGAAACCCCATCAAAGTCCAAAAATAGTAAAGATTCTACAGTCAAATATGTAAAAACATCAAATTTAACCCTTTTTGGCCCCTTTAAAACGGGTGGGGCCACAACAACCAAAACTAAGCCAAGCCTTCCTTTTGTGCCAAGGAACATTGTGTTAAAATTTCATAAGGATTGGTCAACTGAAACTAAAGTTATTGACCCAAAACAAAAGTGTCTACAGACGACAATGACGACAACGACGATGACAACGACGACCACAACGACGACAACAGCACCATACCATTACACGATCGCAAAATTTTTTGCGGTCGTATAAAAATGTGAGCAATTAGCTCACTCATATCATACCCCCGCTTAAAGATTAAATCAAATTTTTAAATAAATGATGCACAAGGGCAATGTATAGTTAACATTCTGTGAAAGTTTCAATAAATTTCATCAAGTGGTCTAGGAAGAGTTGTCGCCACAAAGTAGGTACCCTATGGCGGACAGACAAACGGACGAACAGACGAACAGATGAATGGACGGAAGGACACCATGATCACTATATACCGCCCGCTAAAGCGGATGGTATAAAAAAGAAATCCCCATTACTCTTCTTTAATATCATTCTCTCAAAACATTTGATTTTTCCACACTGTATACCATGCTTCCTCATGATAACTAAAATCACCAATCAAAGGTATCATTAAAAAAAAAAACCTTTGCCAATTCAAAAAAAAATGGCTATTTTTTTCAAAAATCAATTTAAAAGGAAAAGTATTCTACAATGAAAAACAGGTGTGCAATATGCTTGATTTTCTAATTGATAATATATTTGGAGGTGCTATCTATCAACAATAAGTTGGAATACCAATGGGCACTTATTGTGTACCTCTACTCGCAGACTTGTTTTTATATTCTTATGAGACTGAATTTCTTCAGGGACTCGTAAAAGATCATAAAATAAAAGATGCTGGTAGATCCTTCTATCTCACTTATAGATATATTGAGGATGTTCTTTCCATTAATAACGCATTTTTTCTAAATGGATCCCATTAATATATCCACCAGAACTATAGATAAAGGAAACAGATCTACATTTCTTTTGGACTTACATCTCGAGTTTGACGAAAATGGTAATCTCAGTACTTAAATTTACGACTAAAAGGGCGATTTTAATTTCAATATTATGCATTTCCCTAACATGTACCGTAATATTCCAGCTACTCCTATTTACGGAGTGCATCTTTCATCGTTGATTCATTGTGCGAGAGCTAGCACAGATTATATAGACTTTCTCATTAGAAATAGGCTTCTAAAAATTCCGTCTCGTACAATCATTAAAAAGTTCTTAAATAGATATCAGTCCCTTGTGGAAAAATTTATTTTTGGTCCAAACTCTGATTCAAGATTCTTTTTTTACTTAGTAATTTCTTTTACCTGTCTACGACCTTTCAATAGCAATTGCTGTTGAGTTGCTACCGTACACTACCGCAGTGGAAGTGGAGGTTGTAAAATATCAATATTCTTTGTCTCTTGAGCATTTGCAGGCAGTTTCTACTCGATGTTAACGCATTATAAACATAACCCTTTTCTCAACTCTTTCGAATTGAGTAGAAACTGCCTGCACATGCACAGGAGACTAAGAACATTGAAAAAAAACACCTAAACAGCCTAGCAGTTTCAAATAAGAATATGTCTTTGAATGTAGTTTCCAATACGACACAAAAATAAATTTTGTTCAAGCTAACAATTTGCAGAAGGTAGGAACATAAAAATTCACGATTTTACAAGAGAACCCTTTTGAACTATTATGTTCAAATTTTGTTGAAGTTGTTTGAGAGGTAAGGATCTTTGTAGGGTTCTATGTTGAAATTCGTTCCCAGCTAGCAGTCGTCCTGCTCCTAACATTAAAATCACAAATTTCTAAGATCACAGCCTAAAGACTAATTGTGACCAAATTTAATTAAAACTAAAACCATCCATACCCTAGATCCAAGGTTACTCAACACATTTTGTCAGCCATTGCTTAAGAGTTCGAAGATTTACATAGTTGCCAACCCCAACTTTCCAGATCAGGAAACATGCCACTGAAAATGCGGAAATAACCATTGTTTTGCGGAATCCGTGAAAATCAATCTTTTGGGACCACGTTAGAAAGGTAACGACACATTTAAATGATACATGTATCCTTTTGACTTATTCAGACATGTACAATTCGCTTTGAAAAGCGTTTTATAAATAATGAACCCACCGATTTGGCTGAACACTGTAAGCATGTCAGTCAGTTGAAACATGTCGTTCAATGTTGTTTAAATCGCCATGTCCAATGCCGATATCAAAAATGCAAATGATACGTTGTGCAGGGTACAGACCTATTTACCCCTTTTTGTATCAAAGAATAGTCCAAGACGAATAAAAGCGTAATTTCTACCTTGAAAGAGTAGTTTTGCCACAGACGCTGCGTACGTTCATTTTTTGTACCCTACACAAGTGTGTTGAGGCAGATTTGGTTAATTGCTGAAACAGAAAACATGTCATTCTTTTAAGTGTGTTAATTGATTGTTTGGTTAAAATTTTACATCTAGTGATCAATATTTCAGCTATATGATGACGAGAACAAATTGATCATTTCAAAACATTTTGTTTGAAATGAGGAAAGAAAAAAGTTTCAAGGGACAACTTGTTTCGCATACCGCTGGAAAATGGGTAGGGGCAGGAATTTACTCCTAACAAACCGAAGTGAGATATAAAAAGGGCTTCAATACTGCATAGGACATGGCGTTTCTAAAAATCAATTCATTTATTAGAATTTAACATTCTGTAAGGAATATTTCAGGTTATATCTGTCATGACGACAATAAGTTAATCGTTTCAAAAATATCATTATGTGTTAGAAGAAAGGTATAAAGGTGGAAAGAACAATCGGGGCAACTAGTATTGATTGCCATTGAAAAATAAGAGAAATGGGTAGGGGCAAAAAATTAGGCCATCTTTACAATCCCAAGTGAGTCTGATACGTTATAGAAATATTAAAGGTGTTTAAATACTGCATCGGATGTGGCGTTTTTCCACACAGTTTGGCTACGTTGATTCGCGGTCAGGCTTTCTAACTGTAATCTGAATACCACGCATAGACAAGGCATTTCTCTATTTACGACCATGGAATGCGTTCGATGGCTCTGTTGGAATGCGTCCAATGGCTCTGAAGCCGTATCCCTGAAAACCAACTCAGGTGCTGGGAAGTGCATTTATCTTCATGGTTTGAAATCTGCTTTATCATATTTGTTATCATTTTATGTCAATTGGGCAATATTGGCATGTCAGGTATATATGAATTATTAAACATCCGGTGAGAAATATTTCAGGGATATATATATATATAAATCAGGACGAGAACAAGTAAAACAAAAGACTAAAAAAGTGTAGAAGAAAGAAATAAAGGTGGAATTCAACTGGGGCATCAAGTTATGATTATGGGTAGGGGAAGGAAATTTAGCCTTCTTTACGAAACCAAGTGACTGGACTGCTCTTTGTTAATACAGAAGAGGTCTTAATATATCATTGAACGTGGGGTGTCTCGACAATTTGGCTACAATGGTTTGACGTCAGGCTCTCCGTATTTTGACCTGACTACTACTGGGGACGCACCAGGTCGCCTGAGCTGTGAAAACCGATTCAGTTACATGGGGACATGTATGTAAGAACTAAAACAAGTTATCTCTTTAAAAATTTATAAGTAAATGAAGAAAGATATTAAGGTAGAAAGACAACTTGGATCAATTTCTGCAAAATAGGAGAAATGGGAGGGGCAGGAAATTAAGCCGTTTATGTGATTCCAACAGTCTGCCCTTGTGCGCGAAATATAGAAGTCTGTCCTTATACTGCTTGTGGCGTGGTGGTTTGTACCAATTCTAGCTACAATTATTCACGGTCAGTATTCTCTTATTATAACATGGCTATCCATCATATGCATTATGATGGTATGGCTGCTCCCATGCCTTTTCAAGAGCTACTATAAATTTACCTCAAATGAGATGTTGGGAAGCAGTAATTCATGGAATTTAATTGTATTTTAATGCCGAAATGGCTAGACAAACTAAACCTCCATCGAAACTAAGCGATTGCTTTGTCGGTGACAAATAGATTGCATGCTTGATGACGCTGTCCATAACATTATCAGTGGTGACGATGAGACCCCCCAAATTCATCAACAATGTGATGGCAAAACTAACAATGTGTCTTTTAAAACAAGTAGAATTGAAATTTGGAAACAAACGTTGCACTCTTACTTTGAACAGTGTTCCGATCTTAAAGACGGTGCCACAATTAAAATCCAATGCAAGGGAGACAACCCCGTAGAAACATTAACCGTGAAATTTAACTTTTACAAAACTGGGATTGTATCTATTCAAGGGGCAAAATGTAAACTCTTTACAACCATATATTTTGACACTTTAAAAGATATTGTCAATAAAAATGTCAACTGTCCCGAAAGTAAACCTAAAAATACTGAACAACTACCTGAACATGAAAACGGTATGTTTGTCTCACCTGAAAATGATGAAAATGAAGAAACGGAAGTGAAATGTCTTGATGAATCCTTAAATAACATAACAGTAATCGAAACTCCTGATGGAACAATCGACCCACGGCAGATATAAAACTGTCTACACCACTTCCATGTTTGGACGATAAAATCCGACCTGTAGTTTTCAATGAAAGTATAACAATACCATCTCCAAAGATTAAAGAAAGATTAGCGGTACACCAAGAAACTTTAGCCATAAAACTGTCGTGCATTAATACCGCTCTTATAAATGTTGATACCGCATTGCATACCATTTCGAATCTTGTATCTGAAGTAAGATCAGTTGCAGCAAAATTCTCCACAGACTTTGGTAGTCAATTGTCAAAAGGCAACAAAGGCATTAAAGAACAACTAGATTCTTTGGAGTCAAAAGTAAAACACAGCAATCAAACTGTTGAATCGCTACACACTAAATTCAACATAACAGACAATCAAATAAAAAACCTAACAGACAATCAGGAAGCAATGATGAAGAAACTCGATGAAGTATCACAACAACTTTCCATTAAAACAGAAAACAGTGATACCATCATAGAAAAGATCATTGCCAATCAGGAAGGAATGATGAGTAAACTTGATGTCATAACGCAACAATTTCCGATCAAATCCAAAAACAATGACACCTTTATTGGCAATATTGCCTTAACTGTCCAAAATGTTCAGGAAGAAACTTGTGCCAAAAAATCCGTCAACAGTACCTCAGCAGATGTGAACATGAATACCCAAAGTAATCAGGACCAAAGCCTGAAAGCAGACAAACAAATTCAAGGACGGACAAAGGATCACTAAAAACTAGCACAGGTGATCAACCATTGAAGTGTGACAACCTTGTACTAAGTGACTCAATATTGAAGAGAATCAACCTGAAACAGTCTTCATCAAGTGAGACTACAAAGAAAAGGTATATTCGTGGTGGTGCAAATACTTGCACACAATTTATCAATGTCAATGGTGAAAACTTCCGTCCAATAAAGGGCTACGCCGAGCGCAGCATGATACGACCGCAGCATGTCGTCCACTGAAATCTGAAAAAGTGTAATTTAAAGCGAGTATGGACAAACGAAAGAGCTTGACACAATAATTAGAAGGACGCAATAAGGAGATTGACCCAGAAATTAGCTGGACACAAACTAGGGAAAATAAAAATTAGCCCTTATGACTCCTTATGATTCCTCTTTGACCCTTTATAGAGCAGAAACGGTAAGAGCTACGCCCAATCCATTGACATACTGCTGAAAGCTTATATCAAGAGGAATCCAAAGAAAAAAGACCATCAAAATGCGATGAAAAATAAAAATTTTAGGTAATCTGCAAATTTGCAGTTTTGGCCCCTGTGAACCCTTATAGCACGGAAACAGTAAGAGCTAAACAAAATCCGTTCACATACTACTGAAAGCTTACATCAAGTGGAATCCAAAGAAAAAAATCCCATCAAAATCCGATTAAAAATAAAAATTCTAGGTTATCTGTAAATTTATGATTTTGGCCCCCTTCGGCCCCTCATAGCTCGGAAAC
>MJUU01033577.1:42452-56291 GCA_002080025.1 Modiolus philippinarum | reverse complement strand
GTAAGATCATTAGCAAGGCCAGGACACTCAAAAATATAGTGAAACTCGACGCCAAAACTATTGCAAATATCACACTTTCTTTCGTTTCTTTCTATATTTAACCATCTACCTCGTTTTACTGGTAGAGTGTGATTGAGTGTTCTGAATCTACATAATATTAAATAATCTTTTTCACTAAGTATTTCAAAGTATTTTTCAAATTCTAATTTATTCTTAAATATTTTGTATACAAGTCCTTTTGGCGAAGATTGAATATCCGAATACCATGACTGTTCAAACTGGTCTCGTAACCTTAATTCAACAGAAGAAGTTAACCATTTAACATGATTAGTATTTTGTAACAAAAATATTTAAAAATTTGATCCAACTGAAACTGAACCCGTTATGTTCATATTGGACATATGCTAAATTATACAAAATACTAGAAATTTTATTATTATGATTACCATTAACAAGTTTACACCAATAAGAAATCATTCTCAACTTTATATCGATATCAAGCGGATATCTACCAGATTCGCCGTACACCATAAAATTTGGCGTTGTTTTCTTCATATGTAATAGATATTTTATGAATTTCAAATGAACTTGCTCAATAACATAGTTATTTCCAAACCCCCAAACTTGGCATCCATATAATAAAATAGGTTTGACAATTTTGTCAAACAGTTCAATCTGACACTTAATACTAAGGTTATGTGTTCGTCCCTTTTTTGAACACTAAACATCGCCTTTGTCGCTTTTTCAGCTAAAGCTTTTTTAGCACTTAAAAATGAACCCGATCTAGTAAATAAAATTCCCAAATAGTTAAATTCCTTTACAACTTCTATTTTTTTGATTTGATAAAAGAAATCATCTTTAGATGGTCTACCACAAGAAAAAATAACAATTTTTGTTTTTGTGACATTTACTTTTAGTTTCCATAGATTACAGTATTCACTAAAAAAGTCTAATTGTGTTTGTAGATCTTCCTTTGTTTCTGCCATTAAGAAAGTGTCATCTGCATATAGTAGAATAAAAAGCTTCAAATACACTCCAAGTTCTCTTTCAATACTTTCAGAAATATTTAATAACCCATTTATATTTTTTGATATCAAAAAATCAGTTAAGTCATTTATGTACAAAGAAAAAAGCAGAGGAGATAAATTTTCTCCTTGTCTAACGCCCGTAGTACACTGAAAAAATTCTGAAAATTCATTTTCATGGATAATACGAGATTTTATATTTCTGTACATATCAGCAATTACATTATACATTTTCCCATTAATATAGTTCACTAATTATTTACACCATAGCCCATCTCTCCATACTGTGTCAAAAGCCTTGGCAAAATCAATAAATGCAAAATAGAATTTTTTGCGTTTCTTTTTCAGAAGCTAAAATAGTATTATGTATTACAAAAATATTGTCTACTGTTGAAAAATTCTTTCTGAAACCACTTTGATTACAATGAAGTACAAAAAATTCTTCAGAATAAAATGAAAGTCTATCATTAAGGATAGATGTACACAATTTTCCAAAACAGCTTAGTACAGTAATGGGTCTGTAGTTATTGGGATCACTTTCATTCCCTTTATTTTTATAAATAGCATTAATATTTCCTCTTAACCAGGAACTAGGCAATATACCAGTATCAAAAACGGTATTAAATAATTTCACATATATAGGCATCATAGTATCAACAGTAGTTTTTATATATTCATTTATTATACCGTCATCGCCACTTGCTTTATCATTTTTAAGCTTGTTAATACATTTGAGAATCTCATCTCTAGTTATACAGCCATTGATAATATTGTTAACATAAGTTGAGTTATCAACAACGTTATCATTGTCTGTTCCGTTAGACTCGTTTAAATCTCGGAAAAAATTGTACAGCACATCAATCGAAATATTTGGTTTCCTTTTGTTACCATCTCCACTGAGTATTCTCCAATATTCTTTCGGGGTTTTTAGATTCTTCATCTTTTTCCTCAAATTTTTCTTGTAAAGATTAATATTTTTATTAAGAACTTTTTTTATAAATTTTCTCACGCTCCTTTTTCTAGCCAAAGTTTCATCAGATTTGTGCAACAAGTGACATCTTTTATTTTTTCGTATAGCATTTCGTGCACGGAAACATTCAGCATTATACCATGGTTTATGACCAAATGAAGACTTATTTGTTGTACTTTTAACATAAGTACCTAAAACACTTTTTGCTGATTCACAAAATAACTCACCAATGTTGTCAACAACAGTATCAAGAGAACTTTGACAAACATTATCAATATCAATAGAATCAACTAAATCGCGAATACATGACACTTTATCACTATCTATACTATTTCTATAATTTACAGCTTTATCAGGTACCCATTTTCATATCTTTTCCTTAACATCACAAGTTTCCTTTTTAATAACTATATGTTCTCGTATAATAAAATATAACTCTAAATCTATTGGACAATGAACATCTGAATACAAAGAACTAAATTCTTTCACTTTTGTATGAGAAATATATTCAAAAACATCTGCAGTTATGGAATTAACACCTTCATCCAAGGGCATTATGATTTTTTTTATTATACTGAATGTTTAATGTACACATTAAGTCCTCGATGTACGTTATGAATGAAAATAATGATAATAATAATATGTTTTATTTATGCAACATCAAAAACACATAAACAAAGAGTCAGTACTGTTTTACTATTGTATCGAACTGCGGCAAAATCGCTTTTAATTGCAATTAAATGTGTGACACGATCCTTTTTCATATGATTAGGTCACTTTTACTTTACTACTTAATACATCTATAACTAAAATAGCTTTAATTATTATGGTTTTTTCTTAACAAAAAATATTTTGGAGCTGATTTTATGTGAAAAAATATTTTGGCTGCCAAAATGCTGAAAAAAATTTCTGACGGAGGCTTTCTTGCCCCCCAAAAATAATGTTAATTTTGAAAAAAAAATATTTTGTTGATACACGTGAAAGAAAAATAAATGGTTTCGCGTAAAGCTCGAAAAAAAAAATTCTGTCCAGAAAAAAACCCATACCCCCCCCACTTCAGGTTAAATGGTCGGTCCCTTAATATCCATATATAATTTATGCAGGAAAAAGTTTTAACAGTGCTGACAAATTTTGACAGATGTGACCACGCTCATGCAATTTTAAGAAATAAATTTTGGAGTTCAAACACTAAACTTTTCCCTGTGTACTTTACAACTAAATTTAAAGAAAAATACATCATGATTCACATCGAGGTTTCATCTTTTTAATCAATAAATTTTGTAGCATTAAATATTTTTGGGAAAATATAAAGTGTACTAAAAACGTGATGAAGTCACGGTAAAATTTCACTGTATATTTCTAAAAAAAATAAAACAAAAAATTATCCAAGTTTTAGAGCAAAACTTGTGTACTTTGAAATAAATTTATTTTACAAAAATGATACTTTGATTTGCAGCAATTTTTTCTATAAAATGATGTATTTTGTATCTATACAGGTAGAAAAATGTAGATGCAAAGTGTACAAGAACGTTTTATGTTTCAACACAGAAGTGCTCAAAAATATATAAGTCCCCCGGCAGGTGCAAACTAGTAACTGTAATGATAAAATTTGAAGAAAAAAATGACTATACGGTTCACAAAACGGTCTTTTTTGTAGAAAATGTCCAAAAGGAAGGCGCACATCTCCCATTTGATCAAAGCAAGTTTTTGCAAAGTTTCAGTTTACACTACTGTTATGATAAAAGTTAAAATAAAAGTTTACAATAGATCAATGTAATATTTTTCATCAAAAGGGAGGTGCACATCTTCACGGTGTATATATCCAATGGCAACTGTGCGAAGTTTCAGAAGCATCGGACGAAAGGATCAGATTACACATTGAACTGTGTTTACCGTATTGTTAAATATGATGAAATATAACTAAATAATTATAAATCAAAAACTGTCGGATTTCAATGTGTCCGAAGCAGTTGTGCGATTTTATCATTAAGGTTTGGTACCGTAATGATCATCAGTGAAATTATGATGAAAAAAATGTCTAAACTCATCAATCAATCAGTCTAATTTCTCGAGGGGTGCATCCAAGAATATGTTCAATATATCCTAAAATAATTAAGCTTTTTATAATTGATATTTTTTCAGTGTTTTATTTTATTTTTTTAATGTATTTCGCGAATTTTCGTTTTTTTTCTAAGAAATATGATTTTCTTTTCAAATATTACACGAATATCTGTGATTACGTACGTGTATGTTTGGAATATTATTTAATTAAAGCGGCAAGTTCAAGCAAGATTATTAATTGAGCTGCAATGTAGACAAAACAGTCTGCAGAAATATTTGATCACAATTGCTCACATAAAAGAGTTATGTAAAAATTTGCTAATTGGAGTCGGATTGATAACATTAACTTAATATAATTAACTTATCTCTAGATTATTCTTTACTCGCTCATTGTCTTGTGCCTCAGTGCTTAATCGGTAATTACTTTACATGAAACAATGGGCATAGATTAAATTAAAGTAATAAGTAATTATTATTTTTAATTTTGAGGGGTATAAATAAAAATGTTTACCAAGCAAAATCAGATACCTGTGATAAAGACTATACTGCTCGTAAGGGGAAAACAGGACGTTTACTGAAAAAAAATCATTATTCATTTTGTAATTTTCGTTTAAAATTTTCAACATGAAAATACCACTTATGATAGTGTTTACTTTATGGTTGTTTTGTATGTCAGATTCCAAACCAAACAAAATTTGTAAGTATCGTATTTTTAATTTTGAATAATAATCATAATGATAGAAAAGGGATAAAAACTACATTGTTGAAATAATATTTCTTCATAATTAAAATGGCAATTTTAGTTGTATCTTCATGCCGACAAATTGCTGGTATTCTTTGACCAAACACTCGAATTACGACACATTTTCTGCATCATTACAAATAAATTATGTAAGTCTATCCAAGATCTATTAATTTGACCACTGCTGTAATATAACTCTGGCCATTGTAAACTCCTAATTGAAGCATGAAATCGTAGAATGCCCATTTTCCCTAGAAATTTATCGGCATGCTCACGTCATTTTAAAGATTAAGGCTCTGTCTCAAAATTTAAATAAAAGACCATTGTTAATTTTATTTGAACAAAGGGCGTTTAGTTCTTGATCACATTTAAAGAAATAATCATTACTTATCACAGCATGTCCGCATTTGCAGACTAGACCGTCCCCGCATCTCGTGAAAGTAAGATTTTGCACTAAGATATCCCCTGGATTTTGTGGGTATCAAGTTCGTGTATACTGGGTTCCAGCAGGGATTTGTATGGTGAGATGACTATACAAATCCTTTGTTTCAGAAAGAAAAAAGTATTATTCTTTACAAATAAGTATATCATTTTGTAAAAATGACATAGAGAGGGGCCACGGATCACTTGAATTGTACCCCAGCTGAAATACTCTTATATAGGAGTTTCCGCCATGACGTCTCAGGCTCGAAAAATTTACCAATAGTTGTCACTGATAAGGGTCATAAAATTGTCATTTTCAATGAACTAGTAAGAATTTGTTATTTGAGATAAATTGATAATTCTTTTTTGATCTAAATAACGGAATGTTTACATTTTTATAGGATGTAAAAATCCCGGGAAAAAATTGTCAGCTTTTTTATTTTCAATACATGTATTGTGTATTTGTTAACTATATGAATTTTTCGAAAGTTTCACATTTTTGAAATGCATATGAAAAAATATTTGCCGATTATTTCAAAAAAGTATATCGGTATACATGCATTTGATCAAATGGTCCTTCAAAAAATCAGGATGTACGTATATTTTTTGCAATACATTTAAATCGTATTTCAGTGACGACAAACATGACAAATATACCAACTGGACTTGTCAGGATATGATAAAAGCATTAAATTTTCTTCTTGATAACATTTTTGTTCATTTCGGTGATACAGTCTATCGGCAAAAAATACATATTCCTATGGGTACCAACTGTGCACCTCTCATAGCAGATTTATTTCTTTATTGCTATGAGTCACAATTCATGGCAAAAATTCAAAAAGACCCTTCTAAACAGCGTTTAGTGGATAAATTTAACAATACATATAGATATTTGGACGATATTTTGGCTTTAAACAATCCTGAATTTTCTAAATTTACAGATGAAATTTATCCTGCAGAACTTACTTTAAATAAATCCAATAGCAGCAGTGATTATACTCCTTTTCTTGATCTTGATATATCAATAAATCAAGGAAAGTTAAACACTAAGGGATGATTTCTCCTTCCCTATAGTCAATTTTCCCCATCTCGACGGCGATGACCCGTTAGCCCCTTCTTACGGGGTCTACAATTCACAATGCACAAGTATGTAGTGATGTTTCTGACTTCAAAGAGCGAAATCTTTGTCTCACTGAAAAACTTCTGCATCAAGGGTTTAGATATCATAAATTGATAAAAACATTCTCTAAATTTTATTATAGATACATTGACTTATTAAGAAAATTTGGTTCTACATGCAGGGCTCTTATACATCAGGGCATTTCATATCCAAACTTCTATGGCAATATCATTTACAAAGCGCGTAAATTCAAAAATTGTCCTTCAAAACTTATTAATCCATTAAACAAACTCATCATAAAGGATATAAATACAGCATTGTTGTTAAATCGTTACTTCTGGTTTTTGTTGGCAAAAATATTGATCATCTCCTAAATGCTTTACACCATAACTAAATTTAAACAATTTTTCATATTGGCAGTGTTTGGCATTGCACAATATCATGTTCCTCTTTCATAATTGATGACGTTGTTATACCAAATCTATTTAGAAGTATTTCAATTGAAGTTTCAAATGTAAGAAGGCTTGATATAGTCAACGGAAATTATGCCCTTAGCTAGCTGTCAGTAACTGCGAGCATTTGTCCGGACAGTACCTGTGTGTATTGTCTTCATGTTTTCTGTACTTCATTGTAAGGGTACTCGTCTTGATAAGTTGGACTTTTTTCTAGTTTGATTTTTACTGTTAGTCTTTTTGTGTATTTATTCTTAGCCATTCACCACACATAGGGGGAGGGTTTGAATCCAAGAAAATGAGTTTAACCCCACCACAATTTTTGCGCCTGTCCCAAGTCAGGAATATGTTGGTGATTGACTTGTCCGTGTCTTCTTATAAAATTTTAGTTTCTTGATATTTGGGTTATTAGATGTAGTTTGTTTCCATTGATTTATCCACTTTTTTACCCCTTTGGGGCCATTTAGGGCTTGCTATATGGTGTGAGGTTCCTCACTGTGTTGAAGGCCGTACGATGACCCGTAGATGCTTTGTTTTAGGTCGTTTTAACGTGGATATGGGATGTTGTCTCCATGACATTTACCCCATTTCCTTTCTTTTTCATATTTTACAGATCCAAAATCATTCATTGGATTTGCGGAAACTGCTATACGGGGTTACTTCTAGCTCATGTGGTCCTTGTGCTGATTTTTTTATAATTGCGGACCTATGGTCCTCAAATCAGAAAAAAATAAAAGAACCTAAAGAGCTATGGTTCCGCAGCTAGGTCACTTCTAGACCGAATTATCTGTCGTTTACAAAGCCACTTTTATCATGTTATGTTCTGACTTTTTATTTTTATTTTTTTATTTTTATATTGCTTTGTGACAAAGCAATATAAAAAATAAAAAATAAAAATTTATAAAAAGTCAGATCAGTAAAAGATAACTATAGAATGATAAAAGTAGCTTTGTAAACGACAGATAATTCAGTCTAGGTCACTGCGTAATATGGGTATGTTCATATTATATATTTTCATTTTTTGGACAGGGATAAAAGCACAGGGGCTGGTAACATACGATATGGATGGACCGGGCCCCATATATATGTACAAGAAGGACCCCAGTCTATCCATATCATATGTGGATAGAAGCTGTATCGATATCGCTGTTTTCCAATCTATTTTCTGTACATAATTGAGTATATTTTATGCTGATTATCAGAAAAAAGTAATGTTTACACTAATATAAATAGGTAGCTATTGTATCTTGTATATCAATGGGTCATAAATTATCCCCTGTGGAAATATTATCCACAAATTGTCAGAATCTATACTTGTTGCTGTAACTATATGCTATCTGTCGATGCTTTAAAAGTAATTTCAGTCTTCACGAAATGCGTCGGTTAGACGGACAAAACCGACATTTTGGCAGAAGGACCGGTAAAAATTTGTAAAGTGTCGGTCCGAATGGCCGACATTGTTCTTGGGCTAAACTACTGGAAAAGAGTTCCAGGCTGCAAAAATGACAATCAAATTACATATTAATTTTTACTAATTGATTCAAGGACAATTATTGCCCTTGATTGATTGAATACCAGACCTCCCTTATGCCAGCTGTGAATGAAAATGGGATGCAATGAAGAAAATGAACACATATACATGTACTGGTACATGTAGTACATTTGTATAATTGTTTACATATAACTCCCTCAGTATAAATTGAATTGAAATGAAAATTTATTTTTTTAGGTAAGTAATTTGACTGAATATTTTTATAAATTTTGACATGTTTTCTTTTTAGCATTCATTGAAGAACATTTAGATGAACTGGAAAATTTACTGGACCAAAGAGATAATGTAAGTTCATTATACACACCTTACATGTATGAGAAAATTTGTAATTTCATTCCATTAGGTCACTACAAAAATTCCTGGATTCTCATCAAATATTTTGAAAAAATAAAGGATGTGTGGGTAATGTTTTCTTTTATAATTTTGAGAGAAAATATATGTAGTGGTAAATTTGAAAAAAATGAGCTGAAATGAGGTGATAAGATTTTTTCCTAGGTCTGAAAAAAAACTAAAGGTTCAAGGGTATGAGAATCTAGTATATTTTTTATGATGACCTTATCAGCTTATTGAAGCCATTTACCATCAAAAAAAGTGTTTTTTAAATTGTAACAATATAATGAAATTGCTATCCCCTTAAAATTTACATCAGAAGATTTTTTTATACCCTGCCACACGTAGTGAAGGTCGAGGTATTATGTGATACATTCAGTCCTGTGTCTGGGTGTCTGTTTGTCTCCTAAAGATTTCTGTCTGATAACTTGTGAAGGGAATAACATACTGGTAAGTCTTCAAACTTGGTATGTAACTTGTTCAACACAAAACTCAGGTTGATTTTGAATTTAGGTTCAGAGGTCCAAGTGATGTTGGAGTTATGCCCCTTGATACTTCCAAATTTTGTGAAACTTTGCAAGTTATCATGTAATGCACCATTACTTTTTTTATTTTGTGATATGTGATGCAAACATTCTTCAATTTCCAGAATGCAAATGGACAGACAGAGAGAGAAGAAACAAACATTGCAGAGGAAGAAGAAGAATATGAACAAGGGATTGAAGAAAGAAATACACAAGCAGATATAAAAGAAGAAGTGAGGAAATTCATGAAAGAAAAGCAATCTGAGGTAATAACAGGGAAGACTAAAGGGTCCGGCTTGTGAAGGGTCATCATTTTTCATGAAACTAGCAAATAAAATTTGTTCAGAGATTAAATAGAAGTGTGGTCAAGATTTGTATTGTAGCAACCCCTTCCTATCACTTTCCCCAAACACATTTGTATATATACAAACTCTATAACTATTGAAGATATCCAATTATTCTTTAAAAGATTTATACAAAACTTGATGATTTAGCTTGATTCATGCAGTCATAAAATATGATTTAGGTTGATTAATGCAATCTTAAAAATATATACAATTTTTTTTTAATTTAAGAGACCTTTCATGAGGTGGTACTATTTATTCATACAAACTAACATTTTTTACTTCCACTTTTGTGTGTTAAATGTGTATTACAATGCATTTATTGAAGATATTTGTCTTTGAGCCAATTTGATACAAAAGCAATTCTCCAAATGGAAATTTTCAAAACAACAATGTCAAAGAAATCATATACCAGTATGGGGTTTATAGTAGTTGTGAATATTTTTACAAATTCGCTCATATTTGACCTGTTTTTACAGATCATAGAAAATACTGCTGAAAATCAGTTGTCAGTAGATGGAGATCATACAGAATTGGCAGAACAAAATAGAAGGAAGCTGGAAAAATCAGAGGGAAAGGAGACAGAAGAAGAAGAGGAGGAAGAACTGGAAATTGATGATCCACAGGTAAAAACTTTTACTTCGCAACAATACGACCTACAGGTAAAAACTATCTACCCCACCCCACAACAATGTGACCCAAAATCTCAATGAAAAAGAAAAGTACAAATTTTTATCTATCACAAAACTCTCTATGCACATTATTTTCAAGATCTTGGTGCAACTAAATGAACAATGTACGGTCGTAATAAATAAAAATCATATATTATCATCAAACCTTTACAGAGATAATGGGAATTTAATGGGGGAATTTTATTTCTTCTTTCCTACAATGCATATAAAATTACCATAAATTTGTAGAAAAAGCAAAACCCAAATTATTTTCAGGGGCTTAAAAAATCAGTATTGGAGGGGATTAGAAGACTTGATTTTTTATCATTGCGTAAAAGTTGGACAGTCTGTTTTAAGTGAGTTTGTACTGGTAATTGTCTAAATTCATGTCTTGCATGACTAAAAGTAATAAAAAACACAATGAATTTGAGCATTGCACTGATGCTCTGCATTCCCTGTTGCCTCTGGTTTCACTAGAAGGCTCCACTGAGGCTCTGTAGAAGTTCCACTGTATAAGTTAAGATAAGCACTAGTTCATTAGATGTGATGCAGTTAACTTAAATATATATTTTTCTTTGTATTACAGAATATTGATCCCAACTCGCCATTAGCAAGTTTGTTGGAAGGGGAGATAATTGAAGTTAATGGACATGGGCATAAGGTAAGGTTTGCTAATAGATTTCAAGTATGATTTAATAGGCATTGCTAATTTATGTTCACACTACTCTGCATGAGTTGTTGAAAAAAAATCCAAATAGAGCAGCAATTAGTTCTTAAAACTTTTTTTCATGGTCTGTGTCAGTTGAGATTTTTGGTCAGATTTGAAATATAAGAAATGGATTTTTCAAGTCTGCAAAACTTACATTTGAACACAAAAGCTTATCTATTTAAATAGATAAAATACTCTCAGATAACCCATGATTCTTCATTTATTTAAATGACCAATCATTTTAAAATACTTTTTTTTCAAGGTTCAAGGATTGCATCCACAAGATAATGCAAAAACATATGGAGATTCTCACGATAGTCATCGGTTGACACGGCAACAGATACAGGAACTTACAGGGGTAAGTAAGAGAGATATTCCTAGAATGCAACATATACAGAAATATCACAAAAGTTAGTCATGGTCTTCTCCCAGAAAGCAATATCTGAAAAACCTCACAAAACGAAGTCATTTTATTTTCCCAGAATGCAACATATGCAAGAACCTATGCAAAATATGTCGTTATGTTATTTATTCCTAGAATGTATCATTAATTTTTAAAATTTTGCTTAAATCTAAGGACTATCTTGTTCATGCAAAGGTCTGTCAGTATATTTATTATTAATATTCATGATGTTGCACATCTAGAATACCAAGATACTTTTCATGACAAAACTGTTTTAGGAAATATAAGACTATGGGTGTATGAGAAAGATTATGGTTATTTTCAGGGACATGGCAGACGTAAAAGAAATTTTGTTACCTCAGCATCTCGGCTATGGCACAAGGGAGTATTACCATACAGATTTTACAATATTTGTAAGTACTGAAAAAACATTCTATGATAACTTATGAGAAGAAAAGAGATTTTTTAAAAGAGAACTTTAAGGTGTCTGCAGGGTATTAATTTCCTATTATAGAATTTTGTGAAATTTTCTGTGTAGAAACATAATTGTATTATTGTTCAAAATGTAAAATAAAATTTGGGGGTTACAGTGCATTTAAGCGCAAAATCTGAAATTGAAATATTC
The DNA here is from genome assembly GCA_002080025.1 of Modiolus philippinarum. Lineage (NCBI taxonomy): Eukaryota > Metazoa > Mollusca > Bivalvia > Mytilida > Modiolidae > Modiolus > Modiolus philippinarum. The sequence goes on along the minus strand of MJUU01033577.1, from coordinate 44,340 downwards.
AGGATTTTACATAGAAATGATAAGGAAAATGACCATATGAGACGATAGTTTGAAAAATCTATTATAGAATTTTTTCATATTTTGCATGTGTTTAATTATTATTATGTAGTTTACATATAAAAAATAAAAATTAGGAGTCACCATTGAAATAAAAGAGAAAAATCGCAAAGTATTAATTTCTCTAGTGATATCTTTGTTAAATTATTTTATCAAATTATCTCCCTTGAATAATTTCTGTGTTCTGTAAATCCAGCAACAAATTTAAAGGTCATGTATTTTTGCTCATTTTTTTTTTAACGAAAATGTTATAAAAATGATTACGAATATGAATTTTAAATACATTTGAACTTTCTTTTCATTTTGAATAACTATTTTGTTAAATTTCTTAATGAATGAAACCTAAATGAATAATTATTAGACAAAAATGGCGGAAAAATACCACTGAGTCACCTTAACTGAACTTGGATGGTTTGAACACCCAGGGAACTGATGAAAACTGTTCAAGCGTTGAGGAGTGTTTGAGCTATCCTGGTTGAACTGTCTTTAGATTCCAACAAAAGGTCTAGAGAAAGGGTTCTGGACATCCATGGTGTTCGAGTTATTGCAGTTTGAGCCATCAAAGTTCAGTTGTACTTTTTCAGTGATTTTGTTGCCTTTTTTGAAAACTACCTGTGCCTTTTTGATTGGGAAAATTTAGTACAATTTTCGATAAATTGGGAGATTAACTTCAAACATTAAATTCTGTAAAACCATTCCATGTCACCAGAAATGGTTTTCAGGATTCATTGTAGGGACACTTCAAGACTATATTCATATAAAAAAGTATTTATTTACTACAAAGGACGGAACACTTTAATGATCTGGAAGAATTTAATATGCGATCTCACTCTTTTTGGGAATTTTTTCAACAGAATTGGGAAGAAAAAAAGGTAGTTGTGCTCACATTTGAGAAAAAGTCCCAGGGGAAACAGCCTTTATAAGGTAGTAAAACAAGGCTTACAAAATCACTGTTTATACTCTAATAAATTACTGAGAAATGGACATCTGTAGGGGCAAAATGATTTAAAAACTACAAATTTATATTTTTCTACCATTACCTTCAAATATCATAAAAATTTCTGTCTGAATTCAGGTTAATATTTTAGTAATTTCACCATAAACATGATAAATATAAAAATGGCAGGGTAATAATTTTTTGAAGATAAAGTAAAAAAATGGACAGTATTAGAATATTTAAATAAACCAAAGACATTGATGCTATAAATATTTTTCATTTTAGCTAACAATGCTGAAAATGTAATCAACTCAGCCATTAAGCAGTTTACAGATTCTACATGTATACAGTGGGTTCCTGAGGATCAGGCAGCTAACTTTGGCCTCAATCATAAAAATGTTATTTACTTCATTAATGATCGGTAAGTAATTTGTAGGTGTGAAAAAAGGAGCCTCCTTAATTTTGACAAAACCTTTTAAAAAAATAAAGAAAGTGTTAAAGTAGAATATTTTTTTATTTTTTCACCAACTATATAAATGTTTTGAAATTTTGTAGTGAATGCCCTCTGTCTCATGATGAGTCTAGGAAATTTTTCTGACAAAGTATAATTGGAATACAGTGGATATACATTTATTCATGGACATCAATTTTTGAAGTTTTCATAAATATCACTATTTCCTTGGTACATACGGTAAATTCATGGTTTGAAATTCTGTGCATCAAAACTCTAGGGAAAACTGCATGATGCGGTTTCCTTTTAGCAGACGCAGGTTGAGATTGAGAAACAAAATTATTTTTTTTTTATAAATGGATTAATGTATTTGTGCTGATAGTACTTAAATTGTCAAAAGTTAAATATGCAAATTAAAAGTGATGTTTATATGAAGGTTGTAT
>MJUU01033571.1:12635-53072 GCA_002080025.1 Modiolus philippinarum | reverse complement strand
ACATATGTTCATGATGTAAATGGATTTATACATATTATGGGTATGCGATAAACAACTATAAAAATTGATTATTCTTCAAAATTGTAACTCTTTTAAACAAAATCTTAATTCTTTTACCAACATTATACATTTTATTTACTATTCACACCATAAAAGACCAAATCAAATAAATAGTTGCAGATATAATTTTGTTTGTTTTTGCTTTTCTCTAGTGTATGGATTTAGAAATCATCAGTATTGGATAACTAACTATGAAAATTGGTAAAACTACAAAATTGTAACTTTTTCAATCAAAATCTTCATTGTTTTATTTATTTTATATTTTATTCACTTTCCACACAATGAAAGACCAAATCAGATTAAAAGTTGCAACCATAACTTCTATTTTTTTCTTCATTCATGATTTAAACACTATCAGATTTGGAAATCATAAAAAAAAATGGGTTACTTTCCTCTATTATAAGTCTTTTAATACAATATTTATGATCTTTCTCACATTATATATTTATTTTGCTTTTTATACCATAAAAGAGCAAATTATGGGGTTGTATTCGAACAATGTTGGCGGCACTAACGACAGGGGTTGTGTTCGAACAATGTTGGCGACATTGGTGACAGGGGTTGTGTTCGAACAATGTTGGCGACGTTGGCGACAGGGGTTGAGTTCGAACTATGTTGGCGGCGTTGGCGACGTTGGCGACAGGGGTTGTGTTCGAGCAATGTTGGCGGCATTGGCGACATTAGCGAAAGGGGCTGTTCGAAAAATGTTGGCGGCGTTGGCGACGTTGGCGGGTATTATCCCAATCCTGGACCAAGCTCGAAAAACGGCAAACTGACTAAAACAGTACAATGGCTTGACACACAGGGGCTAGGCTCGTTTAATATTAAAATAAAACTATACTGTATTATTTTGACATTTAACGAACTTAGCCCCTGTGTCTTGACATTGACACTATATAAGAATGAGGGAAAGAAAAGTTGGAAATGTAAACTCCCGGTCAATTCTTTTTAGAATTCTGTATTGATTCTGTAAATCTAGTTGCATTATTATTGCTGGTCTCAATGGGGTTTAAGTGGAAGCGGGATTGGACTTTATAAGTTATTGGAAAGCCGGATCGTCACAATAAAGTGCATGTTAAAATGTCAAAGGGTGTCAGCTGGCATGAAGTGGAAAACGCAAAAAAAAACTAACAACAGTGAACCTGGAAAGGGGGATATTTTGAGATTCTTTGTAGAATATTTTCTCATGCGTAAAAGGGGAAAGGGGTCGGTCGTTTAAGGCTTTTTGTAAAATATTGTACCGCACGTGAAAAGGGGAAGGGAGAGGTTGTTTAAGAGTCTTTGTTAAATATTTTCTTACACGTAAAACTGGAAGGTGAAAAAATTGCAGAATTTTGAGGAAGGGCCATCCATTGTGACTCCCATCATTGCACTAACATTTATGGGTTAAAGTTGGACTGACAAATTCGTTATAATGATTTGTCAATTTTTGCAAGATTTATAGCGACCCTTTTAGAAAATTTTGCAACTTGATACATTGACTAGGTATTTTGAATAAAGGGAAAACTATATGAGTTATCAAATTAACCTAATTTGGCAATTAGAAAATCGGATGAGAAACAAAACTATGATTAACAGGCACAAAAATACCGGTGTCAAGAAAAATATGTCTAACGTTAGCATAAAATCGTACGTGATGTATTTTGTACAAATGGCTTTCTCACAAATTCAAAGAATACTGAATTCCAAATAAGTACGAAAATATACACGTGAATAAATAAATACAAAAAAGGCCAGATGTAAAAAAATAAAATATGGGGTTTAATTTTCGTGTCTCAAATTCCCTAATGTATATACGCAAGTAAAATTATGACATCGAAATTTTATTTCAACTTAAATCGTAGATTCTATAAAACGACAAATGAAAAAAAAATATTAAAAAATAAACAAAACCATTGTACATATTTCTCTATTTATTGGCAAGAATTTTATCAAAATCTGTTAAGAAATGGCCTTGCAATATTTTTTTGAAAAAATTGTCGTTTTACATGAAATATATCGGGAAAATATCAGGGTGGCGATGCACGTAGGTCCATGAGTATTTGCGTATATTGGTAATATAAATTCTTGTAATGACTTGTAATCGGGAAAATCTGATTCCTTTGAAAGCCTAGTTCATTGGAAAAAGCTTGCACCATGAATGTAGACTGCTGTGTGAGGAATCGAAATATTGCCAATTACGTCATGAAACATGACGTCATAAAAGATATGACATTATATGCCGGGACGTCTCAAAAGTTTTAAGAAACAAAAATAGTTCAATAATCAGAATATATCTTTTTAGGTAAAATGCAACGTAGGGTGATGGAAATCGACCAAATTGGCAGTAGATCTACATAAGGCTTATAAACCAATATGGCATCTGAAGCTTCTTCAATTTCAAAAAAAAAAAAAAAAAAAAAAAAAAAAAAAAAAAAAAAAAAAAAAAAAAAATTAAAAACATCTGTTTAGACTATTCAGAATTGAAAAATATTTTGCTTAATTATCTTAGCGAATTAAATAATAGAAAAAAACTCATATTTATCTCTCTTAAATACCTTGGTAAAGCTTAGTATAAAATATTGACAAGGAAAGGTCTGCATTGTTTAATTCGCACAAAGTCCACTTGCAGTAATTTATTTCTTGACTTTTGTCCACTGAAATAGACTTTCCTATTCGAAATAAATTCTGGTATGCATGAAATGCTATCTTTTGACATTCAAGATACCATAAACACTGTACTGACAGCCATCTTTGTTATATTTAATCAGTGATTAATTTTAAAACAGCCACAGTAGGTCGATTAAATTTAACGACAAATTTCTATATTTTAAACGACACGTTCAAAGTTGAACAACAATTTAATCAAGCGATTAATTTTAATCGGCCGATTAAGAACATTTAATCATTAGTTAACGCTAAACACAAGTTGAACAACACACCCCAGTTCTACTATTTTTACTATTTTGAAACTAACATACATGAGTAGGATATGTAAGTAACAACTCGAACATATAACTATGAACTACATGTAATACAAATTATAGCATAGCGATGAGGCTAATACATTGATTTTTAGACATGTCTATTTACCGAGGACGACGTTCGGGAAAAATAAACTCTAATCAGGTTTATAAATCCATACACTGACCGAATTTTCCATCCTATATTTAAATATATTGTTTTATTATTTTATGACATTATTCTTGTTTTAACTGGAAGGTAGCATTCAGTGTGTTATAATATTAAATATACTTTGTAAGACTACCGTTTCAAAATATAGAGCGTGAGGTACTATTTATGGGAATACCAGGTTTACACTATATAAACAGAACATCATGTGACGTAAAATGAATCAATCACATCGCACAAAAGATATAATATAATAAAAGTACATGTATTGGTTATACTGGTATATACATCAATTTGTTTTGATCTACAGTGACTGATAATGTCATTATATAAAACTGGGCAACCCGAGAAACTACAATCGAAGTTCAGTTTAATTCGAAACAACTAGTAACTTAATGAAGAATCGCCGTAAATCATACAAATTGAAATTATTGAAATCTTTGAAATTGCGTTTGATAATTTTTTACTCTCCCTCTTCAGGCAATAAAATATTCAATATTTGCTTGACCACGAGGTTCACTGATAGAGCACATTATATCTAGTTTATTGCTTGAGAAAGTTCTTTTATTACTCACAAAAATAAAAAAAAATCAGCAGATGGTGGAGCACATTTATCAATGGAGTTAAAGAATTTATAGCGCTCCCACGTCAATCAAAATCAACTGAACAGTTACCATAAAGTACATAGAACACTTAAAATTAATATATATTATGTTATGTCGACATACATTTATAAAACCCCAGTCACACTGTCAGGTTTCAAGCCTCCGGTTTCTACATTAGAATTTTGATATATGAATGTATAAATAGCTTTGGAAATAGTATGTCTTAAACTATTTTTGAAACGAATGTATAAACCATGTTTTGAAAGACTTTTATGCAAAAATTTCATGCACAGTCTTTGACCTACGCAATGTAACATTTCGACACTCAATTTTATTCAACTTTTTTTTATCCTTTCGTGAATTACCCATAAAAGGAATAAAGTTCATTTTGTTTTGATACGGATTACATCAGTTCGTAACACATCAAACTCGCTCTAACGGGCTCACTCGGTACCTACCTGGTCCGTAGTGATATGTAGAAGCAACGTAATAAACCGTAGTAAAACGTACTGAAGCCTACCATAAACGTAGCAAAAGAGAAGTAGGGCTCCAGATCTTGGGAGATTTTACTGAAAACAAAATGTCTTGTATATTTTAATTAATGAATTTAATTTTGCATGTTAGTGATAATATTTCATAATAGGTTTTTTGAGGAAAAGTGGATTGACCATATGTTAAATATTTTAAATTTACTGCACGTTTTCACTGTGTTTAATACGCAGTCATGCTTTTTTTATTTTATTTCTATTTTTTGTGGGCGGTTGTCGGAGTCTCTGGAATACCGGGATTTAGCAAGAATTTATCATTTTATATTTACAGTAAGCACATTAAGTGTATATTTTAGAATTTTTAAAGAATGCAGTGGTGGTTTCGTTGCTTTATGAATATTGTTTGTTTTATAAGAGATTAAAACTAGTAAAAAGTTCAAGAAGGCTAGAGGTACATGTTGTAGTAGAAAAAGCTGATTGTTGAAGGCCTCAGGATGACCTTAAGTTCAGATTAAAATTGTTGCTCCATTATGGGATTTGTAGAGACTTTGTGTGTGCATTTACTTCATATCATTTCAGTTTCAATGTTTCTCATAATTTAAAATGTTCATTTTGCTTTAGATATTTCAATAGTGCTTTGTATTTGGTTTTCATTTGTAGGCTTGTAGTACAGTCTCAGTAAATCAAGTTCGAGATACATCAGATGATATCACAGCAAGGGAAAACAGAGATACCAACTTAAGTGAACAGGTATATATGTAAAAAATGAATCTTATACTATAATAATCTTATGCGAAAATGGCCACTGTAAATTTATAGCCAATTCTGTCACTCTGGTCTCTCATACGAATTCGGTTGATCAAATTCTTATGCATATATAGTTGGTCATGAATCATGTAACATTATTGGTTCATATTGTCATGTTCAATGTATTTATTTCTTTGTTGACATACAACCGCATTATCTTTTATACGCGTTTGTTTACAAAATAAAATGGAGAAAACACAAATTGCTTCCGTTGACTTCAGTGTGATATTGATGTCTGGTCAGTTTTACTTCAGGTGACAGCGTCAAGGAAGTCTAAACTCGAAGTATCGGTATTGAGATACACTAAAAGAAAGTGAACAACTTCATTTTTAAGGTCTTGCTATCTTTTAATGGGGCGCATTGCCTTTGCGCCAATTTTTGAAAACTGGGGTATTTCATTTGCGCCACAAGCTTGTATTTCATTCGCGCTATTTCTCAGGTAAAAATGTACACATAAATTTTCTGGTGAAAAGAAGTGAAAAAAAATATTCAATATACTATTTTATATTTCAATATATAATATATCAATTAAAAATTATTCAATATATTCTTTTCAATTTAAGATAGGATGTGCAAACTTTCAACTTCACTAATTCGTGTAGATCGAATTAGTTTTATCCAGATCAAACCGGTAAAACGGGGGGGGGGGGGCTACATTTGTAATAGTTGTAATTATTTAATCCCCAAGTGATTTTTTCATCAGTTGTGTTAACTCATATTAACTAATATGTGTTTTTTGTTCTACTGAACCTTTAAATATGATTGCTTGTACATCGTTGCAAATTTTGAATCGTGCTATTATATATATATTAGTTTTATCGTTTTAGTAAAATGCCTTGCCCTTCTTTAGCCTCCCGAAAACAGGTCATTATGGAAATACAAGCAAAAAGTAAAAATGTTGAAGTATTTTTACCTTTTATCTATACTTTTCACCTGTTTATGGCGCAAATGAAAAGTTTTTATTTCGGCGCAAATGCAAAGTTTTTATTTCGGCGCAAATGAAGTAAAGTTAGTGGCGCAAATGAAATACTAATTGGCGCAAATGCAATGTACTGCTTTTAATGAACATACTTAATCGAATAACACTATACCGCTTTTTCAAATAAAATCGTACGCTGCAAATTGGTAAGTTGTGCCCAACTAAACTTATAATGTCTATAATTACAATGTTTTCTCTCCTCAGTAATCCTCAATGAATAATGGAAACTGTATTTTCTTCTTGATAAGTTTTATTGAATATTTTTCTGCTCTTTTTTATCTCCGATTAATCTAAAATGTCGTAGTTATATTTTAAGTAAACTTAGTTTGCGACCATCAAATCCCCAAGTGATACCTCAAATATTCAAATACAATACAGCTTTCACCTACATCTACACCAGACATTCAAAAAATGCACGGGATTTCTGCTTCTTTCTTTTATCCCTTGATTAACTAAAAAACTGACAAAGGTCCGTGACTCCACTTGCGGTAATGTTCATTGCAGTTCATGTGTTTCCATCAGCTTTTATTATCCATGTACATATAGTGGCATTAGCTCTGAATTGTGTAGGTACTGCTTTGAAATTCCATTGCTTAACCATAGGTTTGGTTTTCAGTTCTAGGTGAAGCTTCCGATCTCTGTCGCATGTTGATATGAGTTTAACCTAACCATTCACAACAGAACTCCATCTTTTTTTTCAATAATTTAACTACACAAATGAGACGAAAAACGTCAATCCTACTGTGAACTTTCTAGCATAAATCTAAAAGTTTGAGGAATGATGCTTGATATTGCTAGCTCCGTATTTTCTTCTTCATAAGTTTTTATTGTAATAGTTTGATTTATAAATAAAGCATATCATCATTGTATTAGCTATCAACAAAAACAGAATCAATTCATTTATGTCCGCAAGTTATCTTGCTCATACGAAAAGGATAGAAATGTGGAAAACATTTTTTTTTGGCATAATGAAAATAATTCTGACAAAAAAGTATTGTCACTTAATTTTTTTCTTGAAATCAGTTAAGAATTAACCCCGTTTTCAACCCGTTTTGAGTTTACCAGATTGTCGGATACACTCAGTCGACATATATCAATATGTTATTTTCAGTCATTCTGGAAACTGCCAATCCAAGGCAGTTGCCACCTTTGAATGAAAGTAATTAGAATTTCATAAAGTGTTCTGAAATAGTAGGACTTGATAAAAGGTTGACAGTAAACAAGAAAAAATTTTAGGCATTTGCACTTGATTTTGAGATACAAGCAATTACAATTTTGACGGGAAATGCCAATTTTCTAGGTTTTTCATACGATTTGTATAGAAATTTGCAAGTCTTGAAAATCTAGTGAAGGATAAATGTCAATTTCTAGAAATTTTGTCAGAAATTCTTTTAAGGTACATGCTTTTAGAATATAACAAGAAAAGTTGGTGTTCATGCCCAAAAAATAAATGATATGATATGGAAAAAGACAGATGACTCCGCATTTCTGACTAAATGTCAAAAATCAACGGTGGCAACTACCGTAAAAGAACAACCGGTTTTCAGAGATTCCACTTTTATGTTATGGATTAATTATCTGGACAACCGGTTTACAGAGATGACACTATTATTTTGTGGATGCAACCAACCAATTCAAAAATACATTTTCTAGGTTAAGGAGGTAGACCTATGTTAAGGGACATAACTCTAAAAAATCAATTCTTTGTATGTTTTAATAATATTTAAAAATATATTGAAAGCTTCTAAAGGCCACAGATGATTTTGATTCTTTTTCACATAAATGCTTAAAAAGCGTCCTTAACCTGACTGTTTCAAACACCTTGCTGATTTAAAGAGTTATCTCCCTTAAGCTAGGTCTACTACCTTAAATCTACTGAATATATCTGATTTTGTTTCAGGAAGATGAAGATTTGGTAATAATGTTCGGTTTTCTTATGTTTTAGAGTTCAGAAATCGTTTTGAAACTTTCAGAAACTGATGAGACAGCAACAGGTCTCATGCTAAACACTACACTTATCGGGCATGTTATTAAAACCGGATGCGAAATCAGAAGTCATGTAGAATTAAATTTACAGTAAGTTAACCTTAAATAATTTTAGAAACATAAATATTAGATATTATCTTTTAAACGAATAGCCTGAATAGTTATAAATCCAAGCGAAAAGGGGATTTTTTCCATTTTGATTGCACTCGAAGCCAATTTATGATACAGAAGTTTAGATTATAACAGGTAGCGATAGTGACTGGATTCAACAATTTGTTGTTTTGTCTTTGCGCCTTTCACTTTCTACAATGTGGCAACGTGAAAATGCGAAAACAAAACGCAAAAATATGAAAATAATTTCTTTTGTGTTTCATGTTTTTGGGTTCGCCTTTTTGCCTTCTCGATTTCCTTGTACGCTTTCTTGCTTTTTGCATTTTTGCAAAACGCGAAATGACTGCATCTGGCCAGAATAAATATCTGTTCTGAAATTGAAATGTAATCCTTATATACTTGTGGCCAAAATTTGGCCTAAATGCATTTTCTTGCATTTCATATTAAACATCAAGCTATATGTGTTGATTTGTTGCATCATGAATCCAGCATAACTTTAATGGTATCAGAAGAGGTTCTTGCTCGATGAAACGGATCCCTTTCTTAGTGTTATGCACAGTTTTCTAATAGAAATAAATCATAGCAAAAATGCAGTGTATCGAAAATTGGCATGTCAAAGAGGAAACTTCAAAAAGTATTGCAAATTTAAAATATGAAGAAGAAAGGAAATGGGGTAAATGTCAAGGGGACAACATCCCATCTACAGATTAAATAACAAAATACCGAGGTTACTGTGAATTAAAACGACCCAAAACAAAGCATCTATTTTAAAAGAGATAATAAATCGGATAAGTGACTATCTTGGTCCCGATAACGAATAATTAAATCGTGATCAATACTTTTCCGCTGATTTAGTTTATTAGTATCATATTTTTTATGCTTTATGTCTTTAAAAAACTTACCAATTACTAGTAAGAAAAAATGCAGTATTCAGTTACCAAGTGTTGATGCATGAAGTATGTAAAGCAAATTCAAACGAATATTTAATAAAAAAAAGAAAAAGAGGAAAATCCATAATTCATATTCAAAAACACAGGAAAAAATTATTTATTCATGATATTCATGATATAACAACAGAAAAATGCCGAAATTGCAGTTAAAGATGGCTTAGTATAAAAAGCTGATTGAGAACAAAACACTAAAGCCTACAATAAGGCCTATATCTATCGATGACAGGGCTTCGTGCGAAGGGGTTACTCCTTAGAGTGGTGATACATGTATTTATGAACTGCTCTTGATAAACGTACGGCTGTCGCAGTTAATACCACGGTCCTACGGGATTTCAGTGTCCCAAAAAAACAGTTTAGTATACTACATTTTTTTTTCATTTAGGAACAACACACCTTGCCTAACTCTCTCATGAGTAAATAAATACGAAAATTTAGTGCATAATGATTTGACATACACACACGAAATCGCAGGTTTTTAACAGATATATCATGATAAGGAGGGGTATTCGCCAAAAATACAGTCGCGGGCCGGTAAAATTTCCCGAGCCTGAAATGCAAGGGAAATTTATACCCAAGACTTGTATTTTTGGCAAATACCCCGACGTTCATGATATATTTGTTAAATCAACAATGAAGGGATTAAATTACACCGAATGTCTCTTTCATTAAATCGCACAGGTGACTATGGGACAAATACCACGGTGGAGGGGTATTTGCCCCAAAAAAATACAACGGCTATCAAACAGTCAGAATGTAGCTTACTGACATAAGGTGTAATTAAAAAAGTTATATACATAATCGATATTTGAGTACATATGTAAGAGACACCAACTCAGGACAACTAGAGGTTAAAAGCCTTATCTCATATAATGATGAATTAAAATTGGCCATTTTTGGAAAGAATATGCTAATCACCAAGAAGGTGATAGGTTAAATCCAAAAACTTTTTTTTTGGCTGTCGATAGCAGGTAGGGTATGACTAGTATTACTATTCCATGAAATAAAGAGCTAAAACCGTTTAAGTTCTCTCTTGTAAGCTCTTTCTTTAAACAAGAATATGTCAACTATACTCTGAAATGTGCAATATTTTCATATTTGACACAAACTGTCTTTTTAAATAAAAAAAGCTTTCATTCGTTTTTAACAAATTTAAGATAAAACAATTATAACTACACACAACTGTTCCAGGGATAATGACCGATTGCTGGCAATAAACGAAAATACCGTCATCCACTGGAACCATGGGTTAGTCCTTGAATGTTTGCGAAACCTAATGTACTTTGCTGAACAATTTGATAAGCTTTCTATTGTGAGTATATTGGGAAACTGAGATTTCTGTAATTATTTTTGTGTGAAGTTTTAAAACTAGTACATTAACTATGAAAGAATATAGAGTAGATGAAAATGAGACAAAGTGTCCATAAAAACATGGTAGAACCAAGCAAGGGAACAACGCTTTTATTTGTTGTTCATCTTCTTGAGGTCGCATGATGAATTCAACGATGAGCTTCGCTCATAATTCATAGTAGGTTCAAGACGGCCCCTATCAACGGTTTGAGTACATAATGTTACTTCAAAATGGCTTAATTATGCCTGAGAAATCGCAGTGGAAGCCATATCCTTTTGCTGTGTCCAACCATTTGGTTATCACACGTGTTACAAGGTCATGAATATACCGGGCATTCCATAATAAGCAATGAAGGGAGAATGTATTTAATAAGGCAACAATTCATTTGCTAAATTAAAAGGGTATAGTTTTGGACAGAACTTGTTTATGATAACTCATAAATCATAAAGATTAAAATGCCATGAAGTAGGGTAGAAGAGAATAAAAATGATCCCAGTTAATTGGACATCAATTGACTGACCATTTAGCAGTTATGGATTTGTTTTGTTCTTATTATTTTTGGAGGCAATTATGGCCGACATTTTTATTCTTTACTCACTCTTTCACCTCAGGATATGCGTATCCTCTTGTGTTGATTGCTATGATATGCTTTTATTTCAAAGACCTTTTTGAGATAAATGTTTACAAAACCAACAGTTAAATAAACTTGGCCAAAACAATAGCATAAAATTTAGTCCTAACAATAAAATGTGAAAGTGCCTTTTTTTTTAAAATGCACCCTTCCTTACAATTCAAATTCATCAAAAGATAAATCATTATGATACATCACCAGCCACAATGTTAAAAAAATAGATGACAAATACAGTAATTCACCGTTGGATTTACTTTAAGAACTTTCGCTCCTCAAGTTTTGGGATTTCTGTCAGATTTTCTGAATCCTCTGGTTTTATCAATTTAAAAGCATAATAAGTTTTTTCCCGTGGACCCCGTTATTTTATCCATAATTTAATTTTATACATCTTTATGAGCATTATGTAAAAATTTCATTAAATTCGTTTTATCCAGTTACAGTCATTCATGGTCAAGCCTGTACTAATATTAATCCTATGAAAAAACAAATTAGAGGAGTTCGTTTCCCGCCAAATTTTCAATTACATATATCCCAAAGATAAGATCATCTACCTATCAATTCTTTTCTTTAAAAGTACTTCTGATTTAATTTTCTAACAAAACAACACATTCATTTGAAATTCTATTTATTTTCAAACTGAGAAGTTCTATGTAACAAGAAGTATGTATGTCACATATTTATAATTTAATTTCTTTAATCGAAATTTAATGTACCTCTGTCTCTTGGACATGTCGATGATTGTCTCTTCGTCCCTCTCAGACGCATTTCAAAATCCTACTTATAGATGCCCCTTTTCTCTATTCACAGCATGGACGAAAAGACAATAGAAAGTTTGGAAAACACAACTCAATAAATGATGCAAAACACAAGAATGTACTTAAATTTCAGTTAAATTTATTACCGCAATTAACAATTTTGACAACTTATGTGACAGTTTTTTCGGTGCATTTAGATATTCGAAAGAATTACTTCAGTACAAAATTCCAAAAGAGGCAAAACAGTTGTTGTATTTGAACTTTCAAGTTCTTAACACTTAAAACCACGATATCACATTTGCAAATAAAATAGGAATGAAGCAGAAAAAACATCTAACGCATTAAGTTTACTTATGCGTTGTTTTACCGGGTGATTCGATAGATGCATAATCGTTCATTTGTAGACAACAGCAATACATTATACCATATTCAAAATAGAAAAAAATATTTTGTCTCAATTGTGTTCGGTTTGAACAGGTACTACATTCTTCGAGACATAAAACATCACTTATTTTTTGAATATTTTTAGATCATCGATAGACAAGAGGTTGATGGCACTATTAATATGTACGAAATATGTATAACGATTACTTGTATAAGAGGTGAGGAAAATAGTAAATTGTATTGAGATAGTGCTAGTTAGAGGAGTTAGACCTAGTTAAGGGACAGTACTCTTAAGAATCACTTGCACGTTTGTTTAAAAACAACGGCTGTAGAATACCGAAGGAACAAAGGAGGGAAATACACAAAAATCGAAGTCCAAAGACACGGCCAAAACGAGAACACAGAAAAAACAACGGCGCCAGACACAAATCATTTTAAATCATTTTCATAAATATATTCTAAACATCTAAGTAACATTGATAATTTTGATTCCGTTTCACATCAATACTTAAAAAGCATCGAAGATACTGACTGTTTCAAACGGTTTACCGATTTAAAGAGTTATTTCCCTTGCCCCGGTTCTACTACCTTAAGTCGAATCAGACTTCTAATGTAAAATCGTATGCATTCACCTTTATTAAGATTCAATTACGTTGTCGGTTAGTTTATTTTTTATATTTTTTTGAAGTTACAAGATTGTTGACATATTCACCAACTTTTTGTTCAATCTAAATTTTTGTCTCATTGTATGATGCTTATCATTGAAGAGACGAATGAACGTCTTTTCATCTCTCCAAGAATATAAGTCTCGTCATATTACACCGAGAATTCACGATAAAATTATAATTTGAAAACGTTTCCCGCCAAACTATGACTTTTGAACAGTGTGATGTCCAAAGATTTGTTTGAAACGTCATGTATTTTTGTTAAAAATGCAAATTCCGGGTACAATTTATGTACCCAGAAGTTTTAAAGTTGAACGAGACTTACAGACCCTATTGCTGGTACTTAAAAAATAATTCTGTTTTATCTAGTAAGCTGTTTTGTTTCATTGTCTTCATGTCTGTATATCATTTTAATTTTAAAAGTGATCAATTTCATGTCATTTACTGAATAACCACTTTACCGTAAATTTAATCTGCTATTTTCAATAAGTTACGTCTCTCCAGTAAGATCAAATCGGAATATTTAGAAAACCATTGACCAAAAGATGTAGAAATGTTGATTGACACCAAATAACCAAAATGATCTGAATTATAAGCTAGATAAGCTAAAACAGAATTTTGGCTGAGAGAAATACTCCTTAGTTTTGTATATTTTTTTTCTCTTTGTTGTATATTTTTTTTTCAAAATTTGGATATTGCTAGCTTCCACATAAAATCGGATTTCGGGCAAGCACCGAAGTACTGACTAATGATTTGGTACATGTAAATACTTCTGGGTGAATATTTCTTTATGATAAATTGGTTATCATCTGCCGTCTTGTAGCTAACTGGAAATTTAAATATTGGAATTGTCGCCATTTTCTTAATACGTCATATCAGCAACCTCGGTATTTTGTTATTCATTTTGTAAAAATTTGGTTTTTATTGCTTTGCTAATTTTCACTTCAGCTGGTTGCTTCGATATTTGGTTCAACAATTCCCCGTGTTAGAGATGTATGCTGTTTATTTTTATTAGATATGGTGTATTTGTACATGAGATAATAACTCATATGTACACTTTGTTCAATTTCCATTATCTAAATTTATGTAAATTCTCAAACTTAAGGTTTAACTCCCATCATCGTAGTTTTGTCCTTAACTATATTTGATATTACTGATTATGCAGGTTTCGCTTGGTTTTATGCATTTTAAACATTTTTGGAATTATGGATTTCCTATGTTTGGTTTCTAGCGCTACTAATGAGGTATTTATTTCCGAAATCGCCTTACAGCTCATTTAAATTATTGCAGTTGGAGTTACAGTCCTTGCTTCAGTAGCCGTTACTAAAAGAGTGATCCTTAAGCGATCCGTCAGCCGTCAACGATCAGTCATCGATCAGTGATCGATCAGTCAACAATCCGTCAAAGTCTGACGGATATAAAAAGTAATTCACGTATTTGACGGATACAATACTTAAATTACGTGACTGACGGATGACTGATCGGTCCTATCCGTAAATGACTGATTGATAGCCTTACGTCATCTTTCAAGTTAATACATTTTGCGAAATGATAATTTCGTTTTATTTAGAACTGAAATATATATAAAAAAAATTATTATAAAACCCTAGGTATATTTAATCCGTACGTTAAGGTTAATATTATATTTACTAGATGTTTCTGCTTGTACGTTAGGGAATGCACAGTATATAATTCAGTTTGCTCGAATGCATTAAAATTTGGAAGCACATCTGATTTGACCAATCGTCGAAAATAGACAAATTCAGTTTGTTAAAAAAAAACAATTATATTAAAATAATTTATACAAGTGGTTTAAAGTTAATTGTTAGACAACTAAGAGCGAAACAAAAATGGAATGACAAAGAAAAAAAAAACAAAACAAAATAAATGATACACGAAAGACTGGGAAATCCTTCTTTTCAAACACTGAATATGCTAAAATTCATTTAAATTGTGATTCATGAATTAAAAAACTCTTCGACAGGAATATGATGAATAAAATTTTCAAAAAACTAAATTGTTTAGGTCATTTTTATAGACAGAGTTTAAACCACAGACTAAAAATATAATTTTCAAGCCTTAAATATGTTTAAATTCATTAAAATTGTGTTTTGCAAAAGATAAAACTTCTTTGAAAGGATATGATGAATAAAATTTTTAAAATATTTCAATTGTTTTTGGTCATTTCTATAGACAGAGTTTAAACCGCACACTAAAAATCTGACTTTTCAACCCTTATGTATGCTAAAATTTATTAAAATTGTGTTTCGCAAAATAAAAAACTCCTTCGAAAGGATATGATGAATAAATGTTTTAAAATTTAAATTGTTTTAGCAATTTTTATAGACTGAGTTTAAACTGCAGTCTATGCATCTAACTTTTCAACCCTTAAACATGCTAAAATACATTAAAATTGTGATTCGCAAAATAAAAAAAACTCCTTCAAAAGGATTGTATGAAGTTAAATTTCCAAAAAACTTAATTCTTTTGGTCATTTTTAAAGATTGAGTGTAAACCGCACACCAAAAATCTGATCTTTCAACCTAAGAGAATGCTTAAATTCATTAAAATTGTGTTTCGCAAAATATAAAACTCCTCCGAAAGGATATGATGAATAAAATTTTCAAAAATTTAAATTGTTTTTGTCATTTCTACAGACTGAATTTAAACCGCAGACTAAAAATCTATCTTTTCAAGCTTTGCAAATGTGAAAATTCATTAAAGGTGTATTTCGCAAAAGATAAAACTCCTCCGAAAGGATATGATGAATAAAATTTTCAAAAAATTTACATTGTTTTGGTCATTTCTACAGACTGAATTTAAACCGCAGACTAAAAATCTATCTTTTCAAGCCTTGAAAATGTGAAAATTCATTAAAGGTGTGTTTCACAAAAGATAAAACTCCTCCGAAAGGATATGATGAATAAAATTTTCAAAAAATTTCAATTGTTTTGGTCACTTTTATAGACAGACTTTTAACCATAGACTAAAAATCTAACTTTTCAAGCCTTAAATCTGTTAAAATTCATTAAAATTGTGTTTCGCAAAAGATAAAACTCCTTCGAAAGGATATGATGAATAAGATATTTAAAATATTTCAATTGTTTTGGTCATTTTTTTAGACAGAGTTTAAACCACACACTAAAAATCTGACTTTTCAACTCTTATGTATGCTAAAATTCATTAAAATTCTGTTTCGCAAAATAAAAAGTCCTTCGAAAGGATATGTTGAATAAAATTTTCAAGAAATTTAAATTGTTTTGGCAATTTTTATAGACTGAGTTCAAACCGCAGACTATGCATCTAACTTTTCAACCCTTAAATATGCTAAAATACATTAAAATTGTTATTCGCAAAATAAAAAACTCCTTCAAAAGGATTGTATGAAGTTAAATTTTCAAAAAACTGAATTCTTTTGGTCATTTTTAAAGATTGAGTGTAAACCGCACACCAAAAATCTGATCTTTCAACCTAAAAGAATGCTTAATTTCATTGAAATTGTGTTTCGCAAAATATAAAACTCATTTGAAAGGATATGATGAATAAAATTTTCAAAAAATTTAAATTGTTTGGTCATTTCTACAGACTGAGTTTAAACCGCAGACTAGAAATCAAACTTTTCAAGCCTTGAAAATGTGAAAATTCATTAAAGGTGTGTTTCACAAAGGATAAAACTCCTCTGAAAGGATATGATGAATAAAATTTTCAAAAAATTTCAATTGTTTTGGTCATTTTTATAGACAGAGTTTAAACCACAGACTAAAAATCTAACTTTTCAAGCCTTAAATATGTTAAAATTCATTAAAAGTGTGTTTTGCAAAAGATAAAACTCCTTTGAAAGGATATGATAAATAAGATTTTCAAAAAAAATTAAATTGTTTTGGCAATTTTTATAGACTGATTTTAAACCACAGACTAAGCATCTAACTTGTCAACCCTTAAATATGCTAAAATACATTAAAATTGTGATTCACAAAGGATAAAACTCCTTCAAAAGGATATGATGAATAAAATTTTCAAAAATATTTCAATTGTTTTGGTTATTTTCATAGACAGAGTTTAAACGGAAATCTAAAAATCTAACTTTTCAAGCCTTAAATATATGATTATTCATTAAAATTGTGTTTCACAAAGATAAAACTCCTTCAAAAGGATATGTTGAATAGAATTTTCAAGAAATTTAAATTGTTTTGTCAATTTTTATCAACTGAGTTTAAACCGCAGACTATGCATCTAACTTTTCAACCCTTAAACATGCTAAAATTCATTAAAATTGTGATTCGCAAAGTAAAAAAAAATCCTTCAAAAGGATTGTATGAAATAAAATTTTCAAAAAACTGAATTGTTTTGGTCATTATTAAAGATTGAGTTTAAACCGCACACCAACAATCATGTTTTTTCAACTTAAAAGAATGCTTAAATTCATTAAACTTGTGCTTCGCAAAATATAAAACTCCTCCGAAAGGATATGATGAATAAAATTTTCAAAAAATTTAAATTGTTTTGGTCATTTCTACAGACTGAGTTTAAACCACAGACTAAAAATCTAACTTTTCAGGCCTTGAAAATGTTAAAATTCATTAAAGGCATTTTTCGCAAAAGATAAAACTCCTCCGAAAGGATATGATGAATAAGATTTCAAAAATATTTCAATGTTTTTGTAATTTTTATAGACAGAGTTTAAACCGCACACTAAGAATCTGACTTTTCAACCCTTAAGTATGCTAAAATTCATTGAAATTGTGTGTTGCAAAATAAAAAACTCCTTCGAAAGGATATAATGAATAAAATTTTAAAAATTTTAAATTGTTTTGGCAATTTTTATAGACTGAGTTTAAACCGCACACTAAAATCTAACTTGTCAACCCTTAAATATGCTAAAATTTATTAAAATTGTGATTCGCAAAATAAAAAAATCCTTCGAAAGGATTGTATGAAGTAAAATTTTCAAAAAAAATTAAATTGCTTTAGTCATTTCCATAGACAGATTTTAAACTGCACTCTAAAAATCTAACTTTTCAAGCCTTAAATATGTTAAAATTAATTAAAATTGAGTTTCAACAAAGTTAAACTCCTTCGAAAGAATATGATGAATAAAGTTTTCCAAATTTTTAAATTGTTTTGGTCATTTTTATAGACAGACTTTAAACCGCACACTAAAATCTAACTTTTGAAGACTTAAATAATATGTCAAAATTCATTAAAATTATGTTGTGCAAAATATAAAACACCTTTGAAAGAATATGATGAATAAAATTTGCAAAGATCGAGTCTAAAACGCAGACTTGTATTATGCAGTGTAGATATCCAGTTCTCATTCACAAATACATGTAAACGATTTAAATTGAAACAAAATACAGCATTCGTAATTCAACCAAACTGTTTCTTTATATTCGAAAAAGATGTATCTAACAATTTGGAAACACACGAGAATAATATTATGTTTATTCGTTTTGCCTTAAAATTCCAAATATTTACGTATCCGTCATACGTGATTTACTGATTGATACAACACGTAATTGACGGATGCGATCAGTAAAATACGTTTACATCCGTAAAATACGTTTGCATCCGTAAAATACGTACACATCCGTTATTCATGGATCCGTCATCGATCAGTGAAAAATCAGTCACCAATCAGTCAAAAATCCGTCATCAATCAGTCAACAATCCGTCAATAAGTAACGGCTACTGATACAAGGACTGTATCATATGTGTTATGGTCTCATGTGCATTTACTATAGATCCTTTTGTAAAATATTTAATACAGGAGTTTGTCTTTTAATGCAGTTTTGAGTTGGTAAAAACAATTCCCCGTATTAGAGATGTATGCTTTTCATTTTCCTTAGATATGGTGTACTTGTACATGAGATAATAACTCACATGTACACTTTGTTCAATTACCATATCTCAATTTGATCAAATTTATGTAAATTCTAAAACCTAAGGTTTTACCCCTCCATCTTAGTTTTGTCCTTAGCTATATTTGATATTACTGATTATTCGGATTATTTGGTTTTATGCAGTACATACAGTGACTTTGTGGAAAGAGCAAACGCACTGTCACAAAAACTGCTGAGTCAGGGATATGTTTAGCCTTTGTTACTTTCGTGCATTCAGAAATTCTATGGCCGTCACCACGACATCATAGATAGATATGAAATGTCAGAGTCACAAATAAAAACTAACATTTTCAGCTAGATTCGCGTCTTCCCGGATTTGAAATTACCGGTTTTGACTTTACCCTGGATTGACCTACTGACAGTGTGACGGGTGCTGTGCACAGAGCAGGACATGCTTACCCTTCCGGAGCACCTGATGTCACTCCTGTTTATTGAGAGTTCACACTGTTAGTGCTTTAGTTTTTTGTGTTGAATATGTAATGTTCGTGTGTTTTGTGGGCATGTGGCGTCTTTGGTCTTCCGTCTTTTGGTGTTCTTGCTTTTGCCTTGTCTCTGGACTTTGATTTGTGTAATCTTGTGCTTTGTTCCTTCGGTATTCTACTGCCGTTGTTTTTAACATTTTTTTGAATTATGGATTTCCTATGCTTGGGTTCTAGTGCTGCTGATGAGGAATTAATTTCCGAAATGGCCATACAGCTCATTAGAATTATTGCACTTGGATTTACATATGTTTTATAGTTTCGTTTGCATTTACTCCATATCCTTTCTGAAAAAATATAACATTCCAAGGCCAAATATTTTTCCAACAATTTAAAACGTCATTCCAAATAAATTCTTTTTCGGAAACATCAAAAATTTTACCCTCTAACACATGTGATAATTTAAAAAATAAAATAGTGACATACATGTAGTATATATCGATTATCAACCTCAAAATTCACATTTACTTATTTATCAAACAATTTACTTTAGATAGTCACAGAGATTGCAGCAGCGATATTGAAGTGGACCTAGGTAAGTTTGATTCTGTGTCAAATCCCCGTAAACCGTTTTGTGAATGCTTTGGGACTACGTTTGCTTTAAAAAATACAGGAAGTGAAATTTGGAATGTGTCAACAACAATGATTAGAATTATCGGCCAAGTGAAAATCGACGAGATCATTTTTATAGTCAAGCAATATATGCGATTGTTGAAAAAATCATTATTACTGTAATAGACATTATTGAGATTATTTCAGTAATAATTTCTTTATCTGGATCGCATCTATTTTTAGACTGTAAGGATGAAATCTTTTTGCAGTGATTCACCAACCTTAACAAAGGTACTTTCTTCGCGTTTCTAATTACGAAATGTTTACATGCTTATTCCACAAACTTCATGAATACGATAAGGTAACAACTACGAAATAGAAACACTGCATAATTTCCTTCGCCAAAAGGCATATCATTGAAACTTGATAAATTTTTTTATCAATTCTCAAAATCAAGAAATGATTTACAACACATAAACAAATCAAAATTAATAATTTGTTATTATTTCTTTATAACGGATGTTTTAGTATAGAAACAGAGCAGGGTCTATCCAGTTGTTACGGTTATTATCCGTGTTAATGGCGAAGGAAATCATGGCAGTCGGACCAAATAATCTCAGGCTTGCAAAGAAAAATTTCCCTTAAAAAGTGTTACCATGTATTTAAAGGTATTTTGTTTTATGTACATTTACTCCATATCCCTTTATTTGTTCATCTACAGCTCAAGACACTTTAAACTGATGACCTTATAGTGTAATGTTGAAAAATAAATATATATTCACTATACATGTTTCAAACCACTTGTAAAATTCTTATCAAGACCTATGTCTTCGTATATTTAACATGAAGTTCTAAACAGACAATTTCACCATAAGCCGAAACCCAAACCGAGACCGACACCCACCGAAACCGAAACCAATTTAACTTGAATAAAATTTAACATTCAAAAGAGTCTCTGTGATATAAATCACACTTGCACAAGTCTTTGAACTATATAGTAGTAGATTATCTTTTTACAAAGGTTTTATTCTTTTGGAGGAGTAAGATTATACGTCTAAGCGATAGTGCAGCGCATAATTCAACATTTCTGAAACGTTACACTAGTTTTGATGTTTTGATATTCAAATTGTCTTCATGTGCATTGAGTGGGAAATAGGTGACCGGATATATATCTGAAATCTAGATGAAGTTGCTATAACTTAGGGATTAATTGGTCCTACATGTCCATAGGAATAATAGTCTTTTAAAAGTTTTATTTTGAACTATTTTACAATAAAAAGTAAATAATTAATAATGAAGACCTCTACATGATCTAATAAATCTGATCGTTTATTCCTTTTAGGCGATTTGATGTACTCTTATTATTCACTTTATATTGGCTTTTTTGAAGTTACATGTAACTTTTACTGGACTTATTAGTGAAGTAATATTGAAAGGACGTACCCAATTATATTGATCCACCCAGTACAATTGCTGCACAAAATTGACGATCTTTTTTTCTCAAAAATCTTTTTTCCCGTTATTAAATATATTGAAACAGAGACATTTAAATGTCTCTGATTGAAATAGTAATGAAAGCTACCTTATGTTCAAGGTAATGATTAACATTTAGAAAATTTCCGGAAAAGTAAGGCGCCCTTTATAAGAGATTGTTAAACACTAGTAAGTTAATAAGATAGCTAATTGGAGAAATAAATACACGATTTATTAATATTAATTAAACAAAAAATAAGCAATTCATTTCCAAATATTTAAAATTAATTGTCAATATTCATCATTCATTTATTATCATTTATAAATGGAAAAAATATGTTCATCATATTGAAATGTAAATATAAAAAATAAATTATTTATTTTAATAAATGAATTACTAATATTACTACATGAATTATAAATATTAAGAAATGAATAATAAATATTTGTAAATTATTTCCTAACATTTATAAATGAAGTATGAATATTGATGAATTAAGTTTAAATATTTATAAATGAAAGTTAAATATGAGAAAAAGTCGAAATTATAAATATTAAAAAAAAACATCGTAAATATTTATAATTGATATATTAATATTTATATTACACAAATTAAATGAATTCTTTATATTATTTATATTACCAGATTAATGATTAACATTTATAATGAATTGTTAATATTTATACATCAAGCAAAAGTGGACACAAATACTTGATTTATTAATAATTACAATTATTGATAATAAATTGTCAATATTTACAATTCATTTTTAAATATTTATGATTTAATTGTTAATATCTTACGAAAGGATATGAAGTAAATGAACATGAGACCATAACATATATGTTAACTCCAACTGCAATTAATTTTAATGAGCTGTATGGCCATTTCGGAAATTACTTCCTCATCAGCAGCACTAGAACCAAAACGCATAAAACCAAACAAAACCCAAATTATCAGAAATATCAAATATCACTAAGGACAAAACTACGATGGAAGGAGTTAAACCCTAGTTTTAAAATTTACATAAATTTAGATAATAGTTATAAACAAAGTGTACAAATGAGATATAATATCATATTATATCTCATAGTTAGAATTCAATTGTTAATATTAACAATTCATTTATGAATATTAATAATTAGAAAAGAATAATTTATATTTCTATTTGGATTGTAAATATTAATAAATCAATTATATATATTAATAGATTAATTATAAAAAATGTTTTAATGATTTGTTAATATTAAACAAGAGGTTCTCAAGAGCCTGTATCGCTCACCTGGGACCTGCAGCACTATAATTCCAAATTGATGGTCCGTCTTTGGTGGTGTATGTACTTAAGAATCAGAAACTTTTTATAAAATTTAATCAAAATTGTTCAAGCAGTTTCAGAGAAGATTTTTGAATGCAGTTTCCAACTTAAGGGACTAAGCTTATCTACGTTCCCTGCTGGCAGCTATTTAACATAAAACTTTGAAGAGGGTCACATAAGGACTATCATATCAAAATTCTACTGAAATTGTTCAAGCAGTCTCAGAGGAGAAGATCTTTTTATGCATTTCCCACTGGGTCCAATGTTAAACTATGTTTTGCTACTGGTGGCCATGTCGGAAGACGGATCAGCACCAAATTAACAAGCATGGTCAAATCAAAATCTCACAAGTTTCATTAATGCAATGTTTAAATTGAATCCATTCAATGGTTTACCATGATATCTTTGTATGCATTTCCCCATTGCTGGCAGCCATGTTGGATGATGGATCAGAACTGAAGTAACAACACTTGGTCAGCTTCTCATAAGCAAAGTTTGGATTACGCAGTTCTCTAGAAGAAGATCTTTTGTGAACTTGAGTTAACAGCTGGTGACACTTGGTCAGCACCTGACAGGCATCATTCATGTCATGTTTGATTTAAATCCATTTAGCAGTTCTCTAGAAGATCTTTGTGTGCATTTCCCATAGTGTCCAATGCTGTCCGCATGTAAGATGACAGATTGGCATGATGACAGATGACAGTGGTTCTTTGTATGCATTTTCCCATAGGGTCCAGTGTTAAAATTAAGATCCCCGCTGGCGGCCATGTTGGATTATGGATCGGCACTAAAGTAACACCACTTCGTCAGTACCTCATAAGCATCATTCATGCCAAGTTTCGTTTAAATCCATTCAGTGGTTCTCAAGAAGAAGTTCTTTGTATGAATTTTCCCATTAGGTCAAATGGTAAACTAAGTTCCCCGCTGGCGGCCATCTTGGAAGCGGTTGAAAAACTTGAATGTGTTCAATAAAATATAGTCCTTAACATGCTGAACATTTTTGCATTTTAATTTTGTCCTCTATCTCAAAGCGTTTTTGAAATATAGGACAAAGTAAAAAATCACGAAAAATTTGACCAAAAAAGGACCACAACTCATATAAAGGTACTTGGATTTTCTTTAAAATATCCATGTGGGTAGATCTTAACATGCTGAACATTTTTGCAATTTAAACTTAACCTCTATCTGTTATAGTTTTTTCAATAAAAAATAAAAAACATCAAAATTTTGAAAATTTTACGGAAACAGGGCAATAACTCTTAGACGGGTTGTCAGATTTTCTTCAAAATTTCAGCATGGGTAGATCTTCTCATGCTGATCATTTTCACTACGTGTTAGATTTTTGATATCTGTAACGGTTTTTGAGTTATTTGCCAAAAACTGTAATTTACCCCTATGTTCTATTTTTAGTAACGGCAGCCATGTTGTTTGACCTAAGACATACAAAAAAACAAATTTGAAACTAGATACCCTAGTGATGATTCAGTTAAAGTTTGGTTCCATTTGACCTAGTGGTTTCAGAGGAGAAGATTTTTGAAAGTGAGCTAACGACGGACGGACGACAGACGACGGACGGACGGACGGACGACGGACGCCAAGTGATGACAAAAGCTCACCCTGGCATAGCCAGGTGAGCTAAAAATGAATAATAAAGATTTATAAAATAATTTAGATATTTAGAAATAAGCAATAATTATCAATGTTAATTGATCGATTCTTGATATTTAAAATTTTTCACTTTAGAAATGTTTAAAATTGAATAATGAATATTGAAAAATGAGTAGCAAAGATTTGCAATGAATTATAAATATTAATAAATAAATAATATATATTTATGATTCAATAAAGAATATTAACAAATGAGTTATAAATATTTATAACTAATTATTGATTCATTTATAAATAAAAACAATTCATTGTAAATGTTTATAATGTACTATTAATATTGTAAATGTTTATAATGTACTATTAATATTGTAATATTATAATGTTCTATTAATATTGTAATATTATAATGTTCTATCATTAATATTAACAAATAATTAATTCATAAATATTGGTGAATAAATTATAAATATTACATTTTTTTTTATATTTATAGTTTCTGCTTATTTCTTAAATCTAAAGTTCAGTTTTAAATATTCGTACTTCATTTATAAATATTTATTCTTCATTTATCAATATTTAAACATTCATTTATCAATATTTATACTTTATTTATCAATGCAAATCCTTTACAAAAAAATTATAATTCATTTATTAATTTTTATTTTTGATTTATTAATATTTACAA
Organism: Modiolus philippinarum; assembly: GCA_002080025.1. NCBI lineage: Eukaryota > Metazoa > Mollusca > Bivalvia > Mytilida > Modiolidae > Modiolus > Modiolus philippinarum. Next base: position 28,176 of record MJUU01033571.1, on the reverse strand, counting down.
TTCAGTATAATAGTAAAAATTCTTTTTCCATTTATAAATATTAATTAATGAAATATGAATATTTACAATTGAATAATGAATATTTATAAATGATTTTTTTTTAAATATTAATTGTTTATATTACTAAATCTCGTAGTTTTGTCCAATTACGCTTGCAATTAAACTACTAGTGCATAACAATCCCGTAGACCTGTAGAATAAATGAATCCGTATTTTATAGCATCTTTATCCAGATTTCAGATATATATCCGGCCACCCAATTGCCAATCAAAACACATCAAGGCAATTTGAATATTAAAACATCAAAACTTATGTAACATTCCACAAATGTTTAATTATGTTTGGCATTATCGCTTTGACTTATATTCCTACTCGTCAAAAAGAATAAAACATTTGTAAAAGGATAATCATTCAAGTTCAAAGACTTATGCAAGTATGATTTATATCACAGAAACACTTTTGAATGTTGAATATCCTTCAAGTTATTTGGTTTCGGTTTCGGTTTCGGTTTCCGCTTATGGTGAAAATGTCTAACATGATATGAAGTTTTAAACATGATACGTACTCCATGCCTTCATGTTATGTTTTTGCTTCTTTGTTTTTCCGATGTTGCCATTCTCTTAGGATTATTCGTTTTAGATTGACGGTTCGGTTCTGACTTACTTTTAAAAATTGTGCGCAAGTTGTTTTTCGAAATAGAATGGTCATTGTTTTCACAATTCAAATCCCTTATGACATCCATGAAAAGGAAGTCCACTTTATTGGATATGTTGGAGATTCCTCCTCAGTTTGAGGGGGTCGTCGAATTTCTTGATATATTGTGACATACTAGAGGACTTAGCCCTATAGACTATAACGTTATTCTACCAAAATTAAAGTTCCACTCACTTGGCCTACTGGTCATTATGCTTGGAGATGAAATTAGTCACCTACACGAGAGGCATATAGAGACGTACCGCTTAAAAGGTCTATTTTCTAACTGTGAACTATATAGTTCTACATAAATGATAAGTATTTTTACATCTTGTTATCAATAGGTCATACATTAACCAAAAATGTCAGGATTCCCCACTGGCCACTGCAGGCTGCTGTAATTAGTCATTTTTCGTCATCAATTTAAGTTCCTGCGATGAAATTAAGGATTACTCCTATTACAATTATGAAAATTTTCGATATTTGTTAAAGGGCACTACGTGCCTTGAATCAGTGGTGTTAAAATGCTAGGGACAGATCTGTCTACAATTGCTACCCCTATAATCCCTAATTAGATTACTGTAAACCGGGAAATTTTCGCGGCAGTTTAATTTTCGCGATTTTCGCGTTTTGAATGGAAGCGCGAAAATAAAACGGCAAGAATAAACTTCTCTGTTATTGAAGTCAATTGTCAACAATTTCGCAGCGCGAATTCAAAACTGCGCGAACTAAAATCCTGTCAATTTACCACGAAATAAAGACAGCGCAAAAATTTCCGGTTTACATTAACAAACATGGGAATGCAAACGTCGCTATCAATTGCATTTATTACATTTTTTGGATACGTTTACTTTTGCGAACTGATATTTATGGGTTTCATTGTGAGTGAGGCTTGTATATCGCTTGTTATCAAATCGAGCTATTTAATTACACAATAACAATTAACGAGCTTCAGCGAGTAAATTATTATTTGTAATTAAATAGCAAAATTTAATAACAAGCGATATACAAGCCTCACGAGTTGTGATACCTATTTCTCTTATGATAAACTATTCTGTCGTGTTCTCCCAATTATGTTAAGTTGGGGAAATTTATTCATTGAATATTGATTATGAACTTTAAACTTATCCTTATAATGAATGTAAAGTCTAATAATAAATTTACCCCGTAAAAACTTTAAACAACGATAAGTGTCGTAGATGTAGGAACTATGTTGCAGTACACAACAATCAATAGCAATGACGGGTACATGATTCCTCGCTGGTGACAAACCTGGATGAAAGCTCGGTTGAATTGTAATTACAGTTTTAAACATCTATACAGTAATAAGATTAATTTTTGCTTGTCAGTTGAGTGAAAATGTTTGAATGATTTGTAATTAAATGTAGGTGTAAATTTCTCTGTCTCTGTAGTAACTGATTCTGATGTCAATTTCCACGCGTCAATGATCCGAATACACATTACATCATAACATCAACACAGAACACAGGAAGGAAATTAAACTTATTTTTAGCAATAAAATAATATATTTCAAGTGGCCAAAATATATTCAACTGTTTTGGGAGAATGAATTAATAGGTGTATACACACGAAGCTCATTTTTTGCATTTTTTCTTCTTGCCAATGGAATAAAAAATAATGCAGACGACATAATGCATTGAGCACGGAATTTAAAAAAGAATAGCTATGACGTTGGTTTGACCTGATGTGTGACCTCTAGAACAACCAATGAAAATACGGCTGAAAAGTTATCTAATCGTATGAAAGGCCAATGAAATGATAGCATAAAAGTTATCACTAAGTGATACGAAAAATTATCTTATCGTGTAAGAAATAGATATTGCTGCCACATCATAAGAGAATAATGGTTAACATTCAAACATGTCATAATAATATACAAATAAATTCTTTTTTCTTGATGTTTCTTTTCAAAAATGAATAACTTGTTTTTTGACACAGGAGATCCATACATAGAAATCAAAAGCCTATTGAAAAGAATTAATTACATTCCTCGGATGAGAAGCGTTAAATTCATAAAGCTGTATCAGTGTCTGATAGGAGACAGTGCAAGTAAGAAATGTTACATGAAGGTAAACGGAAACATGAAATTGGCAATGGAAACTCTAAAAAATCCAGAGGAAGATTGCTGTAAGTTTATCTTTTTAATTCTTCTTCTTATTTTACACTTCCCAAGCTTTGTTGGGAAAATTTGATACATGTAACTACATGTAACATGGGACAGTTTGGTCTTAGTAGCTAATTGACTCGGGGAAATACTGACAGTTTATATAGACGTAGGAGAGTTGGGTATAGCAGACATTACATGAATGACATGTGTAGATGAATATTTACTAAAAATTCAAAACAAAATAATACAAATAAAAATAGGGCTTAATGAAACTTCGAAACTTCCCCGATATCTATTCTACCTTTATGATACTGGTGACGTCAATGTATACAATCTCAAAGCGCATTTTGTATTACGACTGACATCGATTCGTTTTTCCTGTTAAATGATGCAAATCATGAATAAAACATACGGAACTAAATATTAAACGGCTGTTGTGTTTTATAAACTAGGTCTAAGGTGAAACAAAAATGGCACCGGAACGCAAATTGAGGACAGACAATCGCTTGCAGTCTACACTACTTTTCATTAGAGAAACAATTTATAACATAGTTTTCTTCTTGATAACGATTATTTCTTCCATCTCAATAGTAAAATTTTGTCATAATGCACTCGGAAGACCTTGGGCTTTAACTGTTAAACATGTGAGAAATTGCAGTAATTATCAGGCAACAATGTTGAAAGATATATTCATATACCATAATTTTTTCGTCATGCTTATGATGAAAGAAAAATATTCGAAGATGTCTTTTCACTATGTTTACTTTCTATGTGCTAACAACAACGATTATTTGCCTTGTCATACTAAATGTATACCTTAGTAGACCTCATTTATACCTCGACACAAATTGCCAAATATTTTTTGGAGCATTCAGCTGTCCATTTCCTGTTGTGATCTAAATGAGATACTGAATAAAAATCGTCTTGCATTTATGCATGCCGACATTTATTTTGAAAAAAATAATGATAGTAAAGAGCGTATCAGTTAATTTTAAAAAATGGTGAACGCTGACAAACAGACGATAATGACGGATTAAGAACCAAAAATTAAATAATTAAATGCGTTGTTCTAAAAAAAAAGTATAATAGAGATTGTTGGACAAAACATCCAGGACGATTTCGAACTCGGGTTCAGATATTTTTGCTGTTCGGGAGTTATCCACATTAAAGCATGGCAGCTTTGCAAAAATCAGCGAATGGGATATTCCACTATTACTATTTTTATACGACAATCGTTTAAAATGTCAAGTATAAAATTCCGCATTTATTTTCATTGTACACTAACTGAGTTTCTCAAAGACATTTATCACATGTAACAACGGCAGTAGAATACCGAAGAAACAAGGGAAGTGATGATCACAAAAATCAAAGTCGAAAGACATGGCAAAAACGGCAACAGTGAATATCAAAGACAAAACAAGGACGTGAGACAGCTCCGGAAAGGTAAGCATGCCTTGCTCTGCTAGGGGCATAAGTGACACTATCAGTGAGTCAAAATACAAAAATATCCAAGTTGCATGAAAAACAGTCAATCCAGGGTTGAGCCAAAACAGGTTATGTCAGATCCGTGTAGTTAATTAAACAATCCGTATACAGTAAAGCATAAAATTGTTGCAGGATAATTGCCATTTAACGGAGAGAAAGTTTCTATTTTAATCATGTCCAAAATAGTTCCCTTATGCATGAATTATTCTTGTCTGGCGACGTTATAGACAAAATATGAAAATGCAGTAATGACATCTATTCAAACAAAATATACAGTATGGGTCAGTTTACAGACTTAAGTCTATGCTAAAGAGTTTTTCCTCAAAACCTATTGTACAATCACTTTATGTCTAAATAATGACTTTGCGAAGTTTATCTCAACGTTCGATTAGAACATTTCTGTTTGAATGTAAACAAAACAAGTAAGGCTCTATGACTTCGAATTAGCCATATATTTGCCAAATTTCTATCAGCGAGCTATGCATTTTTTTATATTTCAGGGAAGTTTGACTGTTATGTTTATAATGCCTTGGGATTCAATGAAAATCCAAATCAACCACCATCAACTGTATATATATGTGTACTTAGATCATGTCGCTCTTTTGACGGCAAACGACCCTATATTTTGGCCAAAAATTGTGAAAAAATTGGAGTTACGGTAGGTAAAAAATCAAAGTTTCATCATCTGAAAGAAAAAACTCTTCTAAATGCCAAAAATCATAAAATAACGCAAAATTAGTAAGAGCACCATTTTAGTAAAGAAGTTAGTGAATACTATTTTGTTTTAATTCCTCATAGAATACAACAAAAACCTCTAGCTGTTGTGATTGTTAAAGCGTATTCTGATAGGGAGCTCCTCTTTTGCTTTATAACACACCCATACTCGAAATCTAATAACATTTCTTCGGCCATGCGCCATGCTACAGCAGTATATTATTTCAGCACTCGCACTTCTACTATACACGATTTTACAATTACCGTATTTGTCACAATAATTCATGAAAAATATTCTTATTTTTTTTTCAATTTCATCATGAGTGAGGAGTATTTTCGTGGTCTTTATAGCCCTTATTGACACTTGGACCAAAATAACTACGACTAAAATGCCTACACATTTGACCTCATTATGATAAAAGATAGCATGAATGACCAATTTTTTAATAAAGCATAAATAATTCTTTAAATAAAGCATAAACACAGTACAAAATTTTTAATAAAATTTGTCATATACCTTGTACATACAAATAAGTGAAATAAATTATAAAGTGCAATAATTATACTAAATCTAAATTTTGGTAAATGCCCAGTTTGACAACTTTTATCTTCAGTGCATATATACTACTCAACAAAAGAAAGGATACACAGATTTTATTAATATTAACATTTAAATTTCCAGCAGAGAACCACAACTCGTAGATGAAATGTATTTTTTGCATGTAAGAATTAACTTTATGCCCAAAAATGTCTCTAAAAATTCTGAACCCTCTCCGGTCACGGTCAAGGTCATCATTCGGAATTTCTTTTTGCAGACCTAAATAGTGGGAATGTCTATATTTTCTTTTTACCAAACCATCACATTTTCGAACCGGTGGACATCCAAATTCTGTTGTTATGTCAATCATGAATCCCTCGGGCGTAGTTTCCGATTTCAACTTCCGTTCTCATAAGTGTAAAAGCGTGTTACGCGATGTTGACGTTGTGACGTCTCATATGCCCCACTGTCACGTGATTAATCATTTGATGGTCACATTTGCTTCAGATTAATCAAAAGTCCTTAGTTTGTTCTTCTTTTCGCATAACGATTAATTGCGAGTGCAAAAATCAAGATCGAAGGTCTGATCGCGATAATTCATTGTCCACGTTGATTTTGGATTGAACGGGTCATCGAAATGAGACATTGTTTTCAACTTTTTGAAATGGCAAATTGTTAATCTGATGAAGTGTCCCGATTATTGACATCAAACAATTTAAATCATCCGTCCGTTAACGGCAAACTCGATCATAGGGCGAAAAAATTCCATTCCGGATTTTCATCGTATCCGTTTCGGAATTGATCTAAAAATGGAATAAACAAATGCGTTTTGGCGTTGAATACATAAATATACCAAAATAAAAACTTTAAATTGCGAAATACAAAAATATTTACAAAATTAACTGTGTATCGTTTCTTTTGTTGAGTAGTATATATAAAAACCAACCATTTGGAAAACAAAATAAACAAAAATGGTAAGGTAGGAAAAGGTCAAATTATACAAAGTATACAACTAAAAACAGGTAAAATAACCAAAACGGGTAAAAGGAAAGTGTGCTCAACGTTTCGGCAAGTACGGCCGTCTTGTAGGGGCAACCGGGACAGAAACATGGAAAAAAGTGTAGAGGATACAAGAGAAGACTACTGACTAACGTGTAACGAAAATCACCTGTAAAAATCATGCTTAATCTTGAACTTAATCCAAAAATAAAAAAAATATTTGTATACTGTACTGTACAATCGTGTAATTTCAAATAAAGTGAAATCATAAAATGGACTGTTTCTTAACATTCATGCCAAAGGGTCGAACAGTCCCCAGAAAATGGATAATTTTTTGTTCAAGGAACTGTCGTTGTTTTTCACCCGCACTAGTTTGTAAAAGGACAGTTTGTGGTCATTGCACAACATATATTTTTATATTCTCACATTTGGAAAACAAACAAATTAAAAGATTTAAAAGATATAATGAATAAGAAATAATCCAAAGGACATAAAGATAAAAACCTAAACATAAGTTTTTCTATATAAGATCGAAATACGCTGTAATTCACTAATGGGCTGCGCGCATTCGCCAATTACTGCGTTATTCGATCATTTGTTGAATATTTTACGATTAATCAGAATCTTGGATTAGTTATAGAAAACTTGAACTGTTGAAGAGTCTTATTTTGGCTTATGAACGGATTTTTAAATCACAATTTATCAAATTGTCAAAGTGATTATTTTATCAATTTAAGAAAGGAAATTTTAGTATGAGGTGAAATTATTGCTCTTAGGTATACTAGTTCTGCTAAAAGCATCAACAGAACGACTAATCCGACTAATACATCGGCAAATGAATACCAAGGCAAAATTGATGAAGAGGAAATTTCAAAATCAAAAATCCAAAATCACGGCATATCAAATCCAACACGAATTGAGACAGCATGACAAAGACAAAACAAATGAACAAAAATGAACAAGAACGCCACAAAACTAAAGCACTAACGGTGTGAGCCCTACAAAAACTGGGGTATCTTCAGGTGCTCTTGAAGGTAGCATGTTCTGCTCCACCCGTGACGTCCATCACCCTGCCAGTGAAAAGTCCGGTTTTGTCATAGTCGGTGTTTGTCAGTCCGGTAATCAACTGTGGATCTGTCCAAAGATATCTATTCTCATCTGTGAAATATGATATTTTACGAAAGGATATGGAGTAAATGAACATGAGACAATAACACATAAGTTAACTCCAACTGCAATAATTTAATGAGCTGTATGGCCATTTCGGAAATTAATTCCTCATCAGCAGCACTAGAACCCAAACAAGGAAATCCATATTTCCTACTTAACTACTCAAAAGGATATAATTAAAGTTCATAACACGAAGTAAGTTATAAGAACGCGTTACAGGGGTTATGCCAGCTGTTAGCAACTGGTTCAGGGTACGGGTAATCATGTCCCTCCACTAGTAAATGATAAGTCTTGTGTTTCTCAAATTAGGTCAAATCTTATCTGTGAAAATACACAAATCGGAAAATATTCCGATAATGATAACAATCATGATTACATATAACTTACCTTCGGCAACACTGTACAGACTTTGGCTACACTTTAGACTGCACAAATTGTTTCATGATGAGCTGGTCTACATGTCAGAAACCTAACTAACTTATATTCTTATATATATATTAAATAATATCAAAAGCCCGTGAAAATTCAAGATATGGAAACGTTGAAAACATCCGTGTGTTGGATTTCAATTGCATCTCGTATCAGAAATATGTTTTAATTTTACTCTTGGGTGATTGAGATTTCTTTATCGTAAACTTGCGCTTTGGACTCTGTATTTCTTGAATTGTGTAAATGTATTTTTTTAATTTAAGATTTTCAGAGCACTTGAATTGGATGCAAGAAGAATGACATCTGCTGACCCACGCTTCTTTAGGTTAACAGAGACAGGAAATGGACACCATATGTTCGAATCCCTTATATATAGAAGTATGTTGGCCTTCTTTAAATATCTTAAATATATGGTTCTTTGGCAACGACAGTAGAAAACCGAATGAACAAAGGAAGTGCTCACATCAAAAATCAAAGACAAGAGACATAAAAAGAACGAGAATACATAAAAAAAAATAAAGTCATGAGTCAGCCACAAAGCAGGAAAATAAAAACACCGCCTTCAGAACTATGGCGCATATAGAGTGAACCATAAAAACCGAGAGTGATATCATGTGCACATGTACTGCTGCTCTAGTGTCAACCGTCAAACTATCAATGAGTCAATCTAGAGTTGAGTCAAATCCTGTAATGTCAAAAGATGTCAGACATAGTTGAAAATGACCGTTTTCATTTGTGACATCGGAACGTTGAAAATAAAGACATAGTTTGGTTATCATTTGCATCTTTGTTTGCCAATATCACCGATGCGTCATTAAAATTGCATATCTTTGTTTTATATAACAAAATACAAAAAAAATAATAAGTTTTTGAGCCATCGACGGTAGATATGGAAAATTACCTCTTTGTTTGGTCCAGTTTAATAGGTTTAGCTTTGAAATGGAACCAATAATTTGGTGGGGAATAGATTTACCATGTGCCAACCATATTATAGGATCTGTCTGATTTCTTCATGGACATATAGAATATAGGACATTTTGTTTTTGTTACGGACTTTATCACGGCCAGTATCAAGTGAGCCCGTTAGGCGAGCTTGATGCGTTACGCCGTGATAAAGTCCGCACCAAAAACAAAATTTCCTATATTTCTTTTATCGGTAATTCGCAAAATAATAAACAGAACTCTAAAAGAAATTGTAATAAGCTGAAATTTCTATTTAAGCACAATTAATCTATTGATAATTGCAATAATTTAAATTCATTCTTTATTCAACGTCTTACGCGTATGAACACAACAAAGAGTACAGAACATGACGTCAGCTTAGCAACCCGCACGTGACTCCTTCACAGTGACCCGATATTTTTGTGATAGTGCCCAGTTCGACGATACTGAGAATACCAGTCTGTGTAGATCAAGGGAAATTCATACAAATTACCGATAAAACCTCTTAAAAGACTCTTTTGGACATAGATTTAGCAATAACTAAGAACGAAATTACAAGACTGGCCTCAAAATTACGGTAAACTGTTTGAAGAAAAATTATTCCATAAGTGCGATGTTCCTTAAAGTTTAAGATATTATAAGAAATAATGACGAATTAGATGACCTAGATGATGTTTACCTTAAGCCAGCTAAAACCGATTTTATTTGTCGCTGATATACCCTGTCATGGGTATCATTTTGACGTGTTTGTTTCATCATTAACTAGGGCAGCAAATTGCATAAAAACATCAAATCGGAACAAAAAACACTTGTCAAATCGGTGGGTTTGAGGACAACAGTCTGATTGAATGTATGGATATGCCGCTTGAAAATTTGCTTTCCAACAATGCACTTTTGAAAGAAATCGCATACAGCCATCACTCTTTGTAAATAAGGTTTAGATAAGAAATCTGGAAGCAGGTTCGATTTTGGTTTCAGACTTGCAAATAGAAATCCAGAAACACCTCCTCAAACTTGACATAAGTTCTTCTGAGGATAGTAAAGGTAACTTTTTACCACCATAATACGCCCCGTCGTCCCAACGATTTCAATCCACCGTAAACATTTCATTCAAAGATCATTTTCTCTGAAATTACACGAATATTTGATCATAAATACTCTTAATAGGTCTCATAGTGGCTTCAAGATGAAGAACAACAATAAAAGCGTGTTCCTTTGCTTGGTTTAATCATGTTTTTTTAGATACTTTGTCTCATGTGCATTTACTCCATATCCTTTCGTTGTTACTTTAAAGTTTGTGTTTGTATGTTCCCCCAATTTGGAATATTCTCAAATAAATGATAGTATAGGAAATGAATTTACTTTTTTTTAGACTTCCGTGTCACTTGGAACCAAACTGGTAACTTGGTACTGTTGAAGTTCTTCTTTAAAGAGTAAGCTTAACGTTGGATTCTCGGAAAAAGCAAAGATTGTTATCTTTGATACTGATCTGCCTCCTGGAAACTTGTAGATCGACGATTGATTCATTTTACATAGAACTGTCCTAGTTCTTCTAAGTAACTGCCAGGCCAACTAGACAAAACTTGATCGCAATACTAGTAGTTCATTTTTTCTCTTGTTAACCGGGTTTTCAATCAGAAAAATCCGGTTATTAAAATGGTGAAAATGGCAGGCGGGCAGCTGCCAAATAGATACATCATTTGTCCGGAGCAAATCTCCCACAGTATAATGCATCAGAAGTTTTTATTTTGCAGATCAGTTGTTGAACATTTTTTTGTCATTTTTGTTAGTCATTTTTACGTCAAATGTTTAACAATAGGGTACCCCTTATGTCCATAGCAAATCTCCTACAGTATTTGAGATAGAAAGTTTTGAAGATTAGTTGTACATATATCAAAGGTGTGCATGATACTTTGATTAAAATTTTTTGATAATTTACGCCAGAAAATATGAGTTGATGAACTTTGTTATTTTTATGTTAAATTTTCACCAATAGAGTTCTCCATTTATCCGGAGCAAACCTCTTACAGTATTTGAGATAGAAAGTTTTTTTGCAGATCACTTGTAAATATATCAACAGTGTGCACGGTGTTTTGGTTTTTAATAATTTATGCCAAAATATCAGTTGTTGAACATAGCCATTTTACGTCAAATGTCTGCCAACAGGGTACCCAATTTTTCCAGAGCAAATCTTCTACAGTATTCTACAGAAATAGGGTACTTTGGTGGAAGGTTTAACATTAACAATCAATGAAATTTAGTACATTTCAAATATTCAGGGTCAACCCATGTGTAAGATATACTGTCCATGTAAAAGAAAACCCGGTATTCTGTCACATTAAGGTAGATAGACACTAATGTTCATCTCCATGAGATTTTGTTAAAAGTCGACTCAGTTGAAGAACAAATCTTACTAACTTGAAATATGTAATAAAAAGTATGGGTCACCATGCTTGATTTTTCTAGAACTGATGTCAAAGTTTGCTCACTTTTAGCCATTTTTTCGTCTGTTTTTACATAGAATGCACGGGAAAAATATGGAAAGGCAATTTTCAGCTTAATAAAAACGAACCTTTTTTCCATGAGAATTTCATATGTTTTTGTAAATAGATAGTTTATGATATGATCTCTTGGTTGCGACGAAAAAATGTATATGTCACCATGCTTTTAACGGAGATATTTTACAAAGTTATCGTAATAAACATTATTTACGGAAAAAGGGAGTTAATTCGCGGCAAAATGGTCTGAATATGACGTTTCATATTAGTCAATCAATTATGACGTCACAAAGGAAAACCTGTCAAAGGACTGTTCCGGCAAGGCAATCAAACCAAACCCGTATTCGACTTTGTATTTTTCTGATGCGCGATTACACTGCGCAGTGCAACAGTGTCTATCTACCTTAACAGCTTTCCTCTTGTTTTTTTTTTCTTTTTTGTTGTACCATCAGACTTTTGTTCGTCTGCATGTCTGTTCCTGTTCGTGTATCTCCTAGGGATTTTGATCAAGAAGTTGTGATTGAAATTGCATGCTGCCTTCAAACTTAATTTTGTAATATGTTCAAAACAAAACTTGATATTCAGATGTTAGTTATTAAGTAATACCCTGGAAATTTGTGGACAGGATATCACCAGAGTTGTAATTTGTTCATATTGTGTAATATATTTCTGACTTACTCTTCATTAAACCACACGTTTCAATCAGTCCATAACTAACCTAATAAAAAGTTAAAAATAGGATTCGATTTCTTTTTTATTTCAGATTACTATCTCAGCTGGGATGATCTAAGTGAAAAGTTGAAGTTAGCTAAACATAAAAGAAATAACATTCATCAGTGTCAGTTTGAAATTTTGCGGACAGGGCTATTAATTTAGTTGCCGGAAAGAATATAGGATACTCGTACTCTCATGTGTTTAATGCGGGATATGGAGTTTTTTGTTTTGTTTTATTTTGTATGTTTTATTAAAATCTATTTGTGTTTGTTTGTTTTTATTTGTTTTCTGGTTTTTTTTTAATTTTTCCAAATTTCAACAAATACGTACTCTACTTTTCAGGTTATCATGCTATTTTTTAAAAAGGACGACTCAGTTGTAAGACTCTTTACTGAGTCCGCAGTATTTCTTCGATTTTCCAATTTCACTAGAGATAGCACCCAGTAAGTCAGTATTTCTACTTCCAATATCCGATATAATTGCTTGAATATCGGGCATTTGGTCTATTTTATATAAAAAAATATTAAACCATGGATTGTTTGTTTTTGAAAATATGTGATTTGTTTTCCAAATTTGCAGGTATCAGGTTATCGAATTGTGCCGTCAAATTTTTCATAATTATCAATATTTAGTGGGTACTTGAATTAGTGGTTTCGAAGTCTATGCCTTAAATCTCAAAGGAAAAACGCATTTCGTTGGAAACTTGATTTCGTGGTTTTAGCGAACCACTAATTCCCCGAATATTGGATCCCCACGAATAATAGAACTTTCACAGTATCAGATTATGTCTCAAAGCTATGTTTCAAAGGTATAAATTTCGTTACTATGTATTACTATTTTTATAATGCGATACATTCATGCTTTTGTTCTCTATGTATTCAGTTATGGTGCACTTGTTATTGGGAGTATTTTCATATGGGCTCCCCATCATACTTTCAAATTTTTGCATTTGTTTTCCAATGTTATTCTGACCACCTGTTTTGATTGCCAATATCTCATTTTTTATGCCATATTTCCTTGAAATTGACTCAATGAGTGCCCCGTGGTTGTTTATATGTTATAATTGTCGTCTATTAGTCTTCCGTCGTACAAAGTGTGACGGCGATTGAGAGAACACTTTGCCATTTGATTTTTGTAAATTGACGAGTCAGCGTCCATAATTTTAAGAAACATGGAATAAGCGTTGTCCGACATCAATAATTTCCACTGAAACCGGTGCTAAGGGCCGTCTTGAACTAAGAGAGGTTTCCGGATAAGAGACTTACTTAATCTTAAGAACCTACTTTAACGTAATGTGTTTAAACAAATTTGGATTATATCCCTTTCACCACTAAGCATATATTTTTCAAACTAGGCGAGGGGAACACATATGGCTTTCATGATAATAAAAATTATTTCGAAAGAAACATAATTTACATTGGTTTTAACTATATTTGTTCATAGTTTTCCTTTTCTATTATATGTCAATTCATTTAATTTGGAGTGGATAAAGATTATTGCAATGATTAGAAAAAACATTTTCATTTATCGGAACAATTAAAAGTCACTAGTTATGTTTCAAATGCTTTTACCAACATTTATTCTGTATAAAAACAGTATTGCCTGTTTTAATTTGCAACTATAAAATACAGTTTATAGCACTGGGTGTCATTTTAATGGTGTGCAAATCTGTCAGTCAGTTTACCATAAGAGACCACAAATGTAAATACTAGTTCCTGTTTTTAGCTCACCTGGCCTAAAAGGCCATGTGAGCTTTTGTCATCACTATGCGTCCCTCGTCCGTCGTCCGTCGTCCGTCTGTCAACAATTTCAAAAATCTTCTCCTCTGAAACCACTGGGCCAAATGTAACCAAACTTGGCCTGAATCATCACCAGAGTATGGCTTCTCAAAATTGTGTTCGATTAGGCGGTAGGTCAAACAGCATGGCCGCCGTTGCTAAAAATAGAACATGGGGGTAAATTGCAATTTTTGGCCAATAACTCGAAAACCGTTACAGATATCAACAATCTGACATGGGGTAAAAATGATCACCATGGCAAGATCTACCTGCCCTGCAATTTTGAAGAAAATCTGAAAACCCATCTCAGAGTTATAGCCCTTTTCCGTTAAATTTTCAAAATTTTTGCATTTTTTATTTTTTATTTCAAAAAGTGTAACAAATAGAGGTAAAGTGTAAATTGCAAAAATGTTCAGCATATCAAGGTCTACCCACCTCGAAATTTTGAAGAAAATCCATAAACCCTTGTAGGAGTTATTGCCCTTTTTTCACCGATTTTTTTAAATTTTCGTATTTTTCATCTTTTATTCCTTAAACTATAGAAGATGACGGTCAAGTGTAAACTGATGAAATGCTTGCCATGCTGTGGCGACTTCAAAACTGATGTTGAAAATTGTTCCTTGACCGCCATTTTCAAAATGGCTGCCCCCCAAAAAGGCGGGAAAATTCAACATTGTCCGATTTCAATGACATTTGGTTTCCAAATAGATATTGATGTTGCGACTTCAAAACCGGCGTTGAAAATGGTTCATTGACTGCCATTTTCAAAATGGCCGCCAAAAAAGGCGGGAAAATTCAACATTGTCCGATTTCAATGAAATTTGGTTTCCAAATAGATATTGATGTTGTGACTTCAAAACAGGTGTTAAAAATTGTTCGTTGACCGCCATTTTCAAAATGGCCGCCAAAAAGGCGGGAAAATTCAACATTGTCCGATTTCAATGACATTTGGTTTCCAAATAGGTCTTGATGTCGCAACTTCAAAACTGATGTTACAAATTGTTCATTGACCGCCATTTTCAAAATGGCTGTCAAAAAAGTTGAGAAAATTCAACATTGTTCGATTTCAATGAAATTTGGTTTCCAAATAGATATTGATGTTGCGACTTCAAAACTGGTGTTCAAAATTGTTCGTTGACCGCCATTTTTAAAATGGCCGCATAAAAAGGCGGGGAAATTCAACATTGTCCGATTTCAATGAAATTTGGTTTCCAAATAGATATTGATGTTGCAACTTCAAAACCGGTGTTGAAAATTGTTTGTTGACTGCCATTTACAAAATGACGTCTTGACTTCAAAACTGGTGTCACAAGTGGTCCTTAGCAAGAACATTTTTTGTCAAAAAAGGCCCAACAAAGAAATATAGTAAAACATGATCAGACTTTAAAAACAGTTCAAGATATTGGAGGTGTTCGAGCTACAAAAGTTTGAGAAACTGAAGATCAACTGTATA